>OZ026850.1:209655-249044 GCA_964023205.1 Lutraria lutraria
CTCACTCCACCAAACTGAAGACATATTTCATGACAAAAGATTTATAAATTTCATACTGATGTATTCACAGACAGAACATGAAGGACACTTTGTCCAATATACTCACGAGTTTCACAATGTATTCCTTTATACCCCCTCTGACATCCATTAGGACATGATCCAGTAGTTTTGTCACATATTCTATTAACGTCACAATGTCCACATCTTTCTAAACATTTATCTCCATAGTAACCGTTATCACATTCTGAAGTTATAAAACATAGTCTGAGTCAATTTATGTGTATGTGCAAATAGCAAACATGTGTATGTTTTAAAGAACAGCCACACAAAATATGAGAACAAATAAGATTTAAGTTTTCTTTCATTTAGATATTTATTTGTTGACAAAATCAATGCTTAACATCACCCAATCTCTACACTGAATTTAGACACGTTTACTTTAAAATATTTGCCACCTCCGACATTAGAGTGCAGGAATTGATAAATATAATCTGCCAAAAATATTACACATAAAGACAAGCTATCGTTAACTGTCGAAAGCAGTTTTAAAAAATCACCGAATTTGTTCAGTACTTCTAGAACAATAATTCTATAGATAACTCGGGCAATGCAGGTCATTATTGTTTGTTAATATCTCTCCAGTTCTAGACCCAAGTGTGGGATAAATATCTTCTAGATAGTTCAACAGGACGTATTACTAGAATACTAGAGAGATAATTTGTCTCTACCTACCCAGGCATTACAACATGAACTTCATAAGGTGAAATCATTAATTATTATACTGATGTGATTATTTTCAGTTTAGAATAAAAAAAATCAGTTATACTCCATGGTAAAGCTGTAATAATATAACGTAACTTACTAAGGCTGTTATATATATGTTGTGCTGAACCAAAAATAACATACCTTTAGCCATAGACAGTGTGATGAAAAATACCAAGTAGAAAACGTTATATAGTTGTAAAAGACAAACATCATGTACTATCATATGTATAACTGTTTGTCTTCAATGGTCGGCACCCTGTGAAATAAAGTTTAGATCAATTAAAATAAACCTTGATTTCATTAACATGAATTAGTTTATATAAATCAGTAAGATTTTGTCATCGTTTACAAGAAGTTGTCTGTAGAAGTTGCAATCTAAAATGTAGTGTACGTGAACATTTATACACTACAACCCTCACACCCCCACACAAATATATGATTCATGTGAGATAATTCTGTTAGATCAACTTCGTCCTTCAAAATCGAATGAATTGATTTTCCCATTTAGTACATGGTCAAGATAATGTATTCACGTACTATAAATCAATAATGTATTGTGCCAATCCTAGAATTTCTAAAGCAAAATCCAAAAAAAGCGATCAAACGTGGTACGAAATTACCTGGTGACGAATCGAGGAAATAATGCACGACAGATATACGTAGCATAGAAAAAAAAAGAAAATGAAACGCTTACCTACATTATTTTGGTCAGGTAACTTGAAAATCAACTATTCTTTTGGCCTAGTGAACGGTTTAATGCTTAAATGAATTACGGTAAACCCGGATAAATGACTGTTATCAAACATTGGCAAATAGTGTTATTGCACAAGATATATTATGCAGGATAAAATGCTATATATTTCAACACTATCAGTTATTTCCTTTAAGATAAAAGTCAGAAAATTTACCTCTGTGATAACAAAGTCGTAGTTAATTCCAATATAAGATTGATTCGTGTTACGGAAGTAAATAAATGTGTCTGGTTTGAAACAAAACTTAACATACACGGATTGTTTAAAATAAGTATCTATGTTAGATTGGTGATTCAATAATCTTTAAGTATAAACATTGTTATCATCACGATATGTGGTTATCTCTGATAAATTGTGTCTTGTGTATTTAATGTGAGATGGTTATCTCTGTCGAATTACCACATGCACATGTAATGTGGAAATGGCGTGCACATTTTATGAGACATGCCCAACTTAGTCGCGCACATACGTATATTATGTAAAATGATTTTTCATGTTCAAATGTGCCATATCCATACTATGTGAAATTATGTCAGATTATCACATGCACATATTATGTAGTGAAATATCTAATTCTGTCTTGCAATATTATGTGATTTGTTCATTGTGACTTTCACACACAATATGCAATATTTGTAACGTCTACATAGTATTTGAAATGACAATTTGTGACATGCATACATTATGTGTCAAATTTCGTCATACATGATATCATGTGAAATTACAAATTGTGTCAGGCACATCAAATTATATAATTAACGATCAGCCCTGTGCACTTGTATATGATTCTAAGATGCCATCAGTTGACTCGTTTTGAGAAATGCATGTAATACTTTGTGTACCCAATTTCTGTTTGGTAGAATTGATAAATGAGACACATTTAATATTAAAATGAATGTATTAGATTAAACACTGAGTTTGTAGTCTTAGACACCTTAATCATTAAAATCCGTGCAGATAATAAATAAATGTGTCCGTATTCAGATAACCTAACCCAGAAAGCCATTTTTTATTTCAAAATGTTGCAGTTTAATCAACTAAGTAAATATAGTGTACTCACCTGAGTGTAGTAATATAGTGTACTCACCTGAGTGTAGTAATATAGTGTACTCACCTGAGTGTAGTAATCAAATAAGTAAATATAGTGTACTCACCTGAGTGTAGTAATCAAATAAGTAAATATAGTGTACTCACCTGAGTGTAGTAATCAAATAAGTAAATATAGTGTACTCACCTAAGTGTAGTAATCAAATAAGTAAATATAGTGTACTCACCTGAGTGTAGTAATCAAATAAGTAAATATAGTGTACTCACCTGAGTGTAGTAATCAAATAAGTAAATATAGTGTACTCACCTGAGTGTAGTAATCAAATAAGTAAATATAGTGTACTCACCTGAGTGTAGTAATCAAATAAGTAAATATAGTGTACTCACCTGAGTGTAGTAATCAAATAAGTAAATATAGTGTACTCACCTGAGTGTAGTAATCAAATAAGTAAATATAGTGTACTCACCTGAGTGTAGTAATCAAATAAGTAAATATAGTGTACTCACCTGAGTGTAGTAATCAAATAAGTAAATATAGTGTACTCACCTGAGTGTAGTAATCAAATAAGTAAATATAGTGTACTCACCTAAGTGTAGTAATCATGTACTTTAAAATAAACATAGAGTTTTTATTCACACTTTGAAGCATAAAACAGTTTTATAAGATTTTATTGCCATATTTATGAGTTTAACTTTTCTTCTCTGCTACTGAAATAACCCAACATATGAGTCTTAAATTGTGTTAAACTCACATCAAGATCACCTGATATGATGCGGTTAAAGTGGACCTAAATGATTCGCTCTTTCCTCTTCAAGTTTACACTTTATTGACAAAATATTTGCATGATAAAGTTTGATTTGCTTTGCTTTTATCAGTATTACATGACTCGTAAAAAACTAGTCTCCAATCCTGTGTTAACTTAGGAATGTCTGGTCGGGATATACGAGCTAACAGTGAAATTAATGGTTATTTCATTTGTAGGTTTAAGTACTGACGGTGCTTTGAGATAAAATCCGGGTATTTGGAACACGTGCGTGAATCACAACATGTTTTAGACGTATGACTGAAAAAAGTTTGAACTTGAGAAATGTCAAAATGTTGTTGTTTTTCTTCTATAATCTGCATAAAGTTCATAAAACAACATGTACATAATCGAATAGAACTAAACATACTAATATATACAAATAAAGTTAGTTTCGTGGACCTTTCTTCAGAATGAACACCCAGTTTGTGATGAGGGAGACCGTATTGTTTCATGTTAGAAGGGTAATTAATTTTTGTGCTGATTTTCTTGCTAATCTTTATACTTAGAGTCACTGTAACAAATGCTTTTTCACTCATCATGTGAATCAAGGATGACAACTCTTGGTAGATATAAATTTATAGACATTGTTTGTTACAGTTACCTCCCTTTAGTTCGTATTCCTCTTTCGAATATAGACCAACTTTTAAAGTCCCATAAGCTTATAAATGTATTGGTCTTAATAGTTTCTGTTTGTTCTATAACAGAGGAATCCGGTGTGTTTTCCTCCCGTGCATACTTTAAAGCAAGAAAAAATGTTTCCGAAACTATTTACGTATTGTTTTCAATATCATTGAAATAAATACTATTTATAGAACACCTGAGTTTTCCCGCAGTCATGCTATGCACACGTAGTAAAGTGACGTCACGCGCTCTACATATTTCAAGTTTACAAAAGCAAAAATCACAGTGAAATGAGTGTTTTTTTAAGAAAAATGGCTTGTTTCGTCGGTAATAATTATCTTGGGATAATATCAGCAATTGTTTGATTTTTGCATTTATTTTTTATAGCAAAAAGCTTATGGGGCTTTAAATGCACGGTTCTTCTATTTTTTTCGTTTCACCTGTTTCCATCCAGACGTCTGTGGTAAAACAGCACATAACATTTATCTACCACAACAGTGACACGATATTTGTAACTGTACAGAAAATGTGGCAAATACAAAATACATCATAATTACTCTTCTTTGGTAACCAATACTGCATTGAATCAATTCATACTCTCAACGCCTCTAATGATTAAATAATAAATGTAAAATATCACTATTTTAAAACATGCACTCAAATCCAATTACGTTACAACAATTGTAATTAGTAGAGCTCGTATCTGCTGATCTCTATAAATGTTTCACCATCATGTCCTCCATACAATCTAATTCATACTGATACTCAAACTTATTTGAACTGTCAGAAGTCTATTACTTTTTCACACTCAATATTCTAAATCTATGTTAATAACCGCACGAGATATTATCAATACAGAATCTATGGTCACGTGAGAGGCTTGGTCTATATTTGTGTAATTTTTATTGAGTATTAATTTATCAAATTATAAACCATCAGCCGCTAAAACTGAATAGTTAGAGAAAAGTTAGAACTGACAGTTTACTATCAAGCGATGACTAAAAATACCCGTGTTTCGCGTTCGTTTGTCCTAAATAGTTTATTTAGTCGGCAAGTCAAAATTGCTGAATAAACAAATCAACGAATACTCAACCATAAATGTATGGTGAAAAATGCTGAAGATTGAGTAAATAATACTATATTGTTAAACAGAGAAAAAAAGCTAATATGTAATGAAACGGATCATCAGTGGGTCATATAATGGACAATTGCACTGAATACTGTGACCAGATTGTGAATTTATTCACAGAAATGGATTCTGATTGAGTGCATTTACTCAATGTGATCAATTAATGTTTATAATAGGTCCCATCACAAGTGTCTGTATGTATCTCACAGGTCGATATCAAGTTGTCTGTTCATGGATCAGATTTAACATCATATATAATATAAACAGTATTTTAGTATTTCACGACGGGTAGCTTTGCCTGGTATTCTAACCAGTGTCCCTGTGTTACCGCCCAGATGTCCTCTCGGTATTACGTTTAAGCAATTTTCCACTTCATCACTTCTTCTGTAAACTTCAGGTGTGTTTGATGTCTTTAGAGAATTTCTGCTTCGTGCGGGCCTGACATCTCAATATAAAGTCGTACGCTAGCTCTTCCAGCTGAGCTAATGCGACAGACCTGAATACGAGCTCAGATTACACTTTCTATGTTGAGATTTCCGACATGAATCCGTCACTTTCAGACATCCTGTCTTAATTCTAAGAGTGGAATTATGTTCTAAATATGATGTATAGGTAAATTATTCTGCTTTCAAAACAAAACATCAACATAAAACAGTTTTGATGTCTCATCAACAGATAATCAATGTGTTGTAGAGGGCTCTACCAAATAGGTAGGTGATCTTATTGTTCCACACTGTCAAGAGACATTCGCTGAAGTGATTTAAGGGTTCTGTTGATCAATGCATGTCCGTTTCTTTGTTTAAACAAATGGGTTTTAGTATTCAGAATTGCCAGGATTACATTATTGCTTTATTCACTCGTCGTTGTGTTCCGTATTTAAAACGACTCGTGTGATTTTTAAATAATAGTCTGTATGGAAGATTGACAGATTTAAATTTAAAAAATATGTTTCATCTATATCTGTACGCTGAGATCAATGAGCGTCTGTGGGATTTGAATGTACGCCGCATTGGATATCCGGTGAAAATCAGACAAGTGTAACGTTCAGATTGATATCTTGTCATAATACTATAGAGAACAGTTCACATGCATCAGTAGCATTTAATGCCTTGCAGTGTTCAGTGATTTTCACAACTGGACGGAATATGATTGGAATTATTCTGATAATGAGTTTCTGTTCTTTTTCAGGTATTTTTATTGGTACATTTACAAAATGTGTAAACTTTAGATTCCTGTATTTGCAGCCATTCCCGAATAATGGTCATTCTGTAAAACTGCCATTGATCATTGTTAACAAACTGCAAACCTTAAAAAAGGCCACCTGTCAACAAATGCCACATTCTGTCTTTCCAAAGGATGCTATTTGTTTACATGTATGACTGTAAACAGTTATCTTTTATATTTAACATTGATAAGTCGGTGGATTTTATTATACGTGATCATACGTACATTATTTAGATGCCTGGTTCTCCTGTATCTTATCTCCTCCTCTCTCTCTCTTGGGTGACTATAGTTGTCGACTTGGACGTTAAAAAACAGATAAATAAACATATAGAGGCAATAATGGAAATGTGTATTAGGTGCTATTTAACTGATAAGGACGTAAACTAAAATTTTATCGTGAATACTTTTTATGGTAACATAAATACTGCTTATATCTTCAGCACTACTAATTGCTGACGTGGTTGCCATACAACCCAAGGTTTTCGAACAAGTCAGTGCTTTTGAGGGATACGTCGATGACACTAATATCATAAGGACGTCAAATGTTTCAACTTTAACAAAATGCGTGAGAAGCTGTGCACGTAACACTGATTGTGTCGCCTTCTATTTTACACCAACATCAAAGGAATGCCAGGAGCACAGTGTTTTCAGTAGTACGGACATGATTGGCTTGAGACTAAAGTCTAGCACAATCTATTACCATACAGCAGTCGTGGTACCAGGTAATACTATATTATACTATGGATCAGTCGTGGTACCAGGTAATACTATATTATACTATGGATCAGTCGTGGTACCAGGTAATACTATATTATACTATGGATCAGTCGTGGTACCAGGTAATACTATATTATACTATGGATCAGTCGTGGTACCAGGTAATACTATATTATACTATGGATCAGTCGTGGTACCAGGTAATACTATATTATACTATGGATCAGTCGTGGTACCAGGTAATACTATATTATACTATGGATCAGTCGTGGTACAAGGTAATACTATATTATACTATGGATCAGTCGTGGTACCAGGTAATACTATATTATACTATGGATCAGTCGTGGTACCAGGTAATACTATATTATACTATGGATCAGTCGTGGTACCAGGTAATACTATATTATACTATGGATCAGTCGTGGTACCAGGTAATACTATATTATACTATGGATCAGTCGTGGTACCAGGTAATACTCTATTATACTATGGATCAGTCGTGGTACCAGGTAATACTCTATTATACTATGGATCAGTCGTGGTACCAGGTAATACTCTATTATACTATGGATCAGTCGTGGTACCAGGTAATACTCTATTATACTATGGATCAGTCGTGGTACCAGGTAATACTATATTATACTATGGATCAGTCGTGGTACCAGGTAATACTATATTATACTATGGATCAGTCGTGGTACCAGGTAATACTATATTATACTATGGATCAGTCGTGGTACCAGGTAATACTATATTATACTATGGATCAGTCGTGGTACCAGGTAATACTATATTATACTATGGATCAGTCGTGGTACCAGGTAATACTATATTATACTATGGATCAGTCGTGGTACCAGGTAATACTATATTATACTATGGATCAGTCGTGGTACCAGGTAATACTATATTATACTATGGATCAGTCGTGGTACCAGGTAATACTATATTATACTATGGATCAGTCGTGGTACCAGGTAATACTATATTATACTATGGATCAGTCGTGGTACCAGGTAATACTATATTATACTATGGATCAGTCGTGGTACCAGGTAATACTCTATTATACTATGGATCAGTCGTGGTACCAGGTAATACTATATTATACTATGGATCAGTCGTGGTACCAGGTAATACTATATTATACTATGGATCAGTCGTGGTACCAGGTAATACTATATTATACTATGGATCAGTCGTGGTACCAGGTAATACTATATTATACTATGGATCAGTCGTGGTACCAGGTAATACTATATTATACTATGGATCAGTCGTGGTACCAGGTAATACTCTATTATACTATGGATCAGTCGTGGTACCAGGTAATACTATATTATACTATGGATCAGTCGTGGTACCAGGTAATACTATATTATACTATGGATCAGTCGTGGTACCAGGTTATACTCTATTATACTATGGATCAGTCGTGGTACCAGGTAATACTATATTATACTATGGATCAGTCGTGGTACCAGGTAATACTCTATTATACTATGGATCAGTCGTGGTACCAGGTAATACTATATTATACTATGGATCAGTCGTGGTACCAGGTAATACTATATTATACTATGGATCAGTCGTGGTACCAGGTAATACTATATTATACTATGGATCAGTCGTGGTACCAGGTAATACTATATTATACTATGGATCAGTCGTGGTACCAGGTAATACTATATTATACTATGGATCAGTCGTGGTACCAGGTAATACTATATTATACTATGGATCAGTCGTGGTACCAGGTAATACTATATTATACTATGGATCAGTCGTGGTACCAGGTAATACTATATTATACTATGGATCAGTCGTGGTACCAGGTAATACTATATTATACTATGGATCAGTCGTGGTACCAGGTAATACTATATCATACTATGGATCAGTCGTGGTACCAGGTAATACTATATTATACTATGGATCAGTCGTGGTACCAGGTAATACTATATTATACTATCGATCATGATGTAATCATCATGTAAACTCTGCAGACAACTATTCATATCTTACATGTCTTAAAACATCTTTATAATTATCATAATAAACCCGGACCACTTTGATTTTTTGTACTTTTATTATTTTCATTATTTTTCTGTATTTTCATTTTTCAGCCACTTTCATTTGTCCTGCCCAGAACGGTGGATGGGTGACTGCTGTGTTACCTGACGGCTCGGTGTATCAATTCATGTAAATATTCTACAGTTGTCTTATTCATTATAGTGGTATTTTACTGTAATTCTTTTCTATTTAAAAATCACAGTTACGCCATGTGCATTTTTTGACGTATAATGTTAACATGTATGCAAACCGATGCCATAAAGAACTGGCCAAGGATTTTAATGGTCCGTTTATTTAGTAACTGTTTATGTTCGCTTTTCTTGTAAACATTACGCAGATTGTCAGGCTTAAGTCGAGTTGTATTTTATAGATAGCTTTTGAAGTCCACTGTTACTATTATGTAACCCATTTTCTTATTGACAATTCACAGAGTGTTTAACGACGTTAACGTGAATTACGACACAGCTTTCAGCTTTTGTCAGTCCCTAGGAGCAAACTTACCAAAAATATTCACCAAAGAAAAAATGGATTTTTACCTTGGAAACATAATGACTTGTCCAGGTATGTCAAAATTTTGTCCATTAATACATTTTCTATGCACCATAACAGCGGAGACAATGCCACCATCAGCTGCGTTCTTGTCTTTTATGCGACCACCACTCCGTGTCTTGTATGAATAATAAACAAATCAAAATGAAATAAAAGACTAACTTATAAAAGACTTTCTGTTTTGAGTTTATGAATGTGGTTTTCTTAATTCTGACGGTTGCATTGTGTTTAAAATACAGCACAACCTCATCCCATTATATTTTATTTCTCGTGCTAGTTTTCGATATCTTTTTTTATTTTATATTTTATGACTAGATCACCTCAATATTAATACAAATGTATTGTGTTTGTCATAAAGGATGTATTAATGATGTATTGATGAGTTTGCTTGTATTTTAGACGTGTATGGCCATGGTTTCCTTGTTGACGGAACTAACCTTGGGGCTACACACTTCAGTGCCGACGATGCTTTCCGGACACACGACAATATTGTTATACCACTATCCCCGGATCTCTGGGCTGACGAACGACCTAATAAACCGAACGTCCAACATTGTATTCAATCAGTACTGGAAGAATTTAACTACATGCTTGATGATACTAAATGTAACGAAACCGTTCATCAGATTTTATGTGAAAAGATCATATCTCACTAATCTTTGACAGAATAGCAGGGAGGGAATATGATATTACAATAGAGAGTATTAGAGACTCTGTAATATTGGACGTAATCGGAAATCAAATAGAATAGAACAGTGTATTGCTATTCAAAATCAGTAAATAATGGACAAGAGACAATACCAGGAATTATTCTGTTTTTCTCAAAAATATGTAGTTAGACATTTGTAGTTAGCAGTATTTTTCAAATACAATTCTGATTTTAGCAATTAGTTAATATCTGTCATTTTTTTGTTAAATCAAACCAATGACAATGATTGCCTGGCGGAAAGATAAAACTGGTGCGATATGGTAAACATATATTTAAAACACATACATGCGTGTACTGTTTGCTTTCTATTACAAACCTTGTTGTTGTCGTTGTTGTTGTTGTTGCTGTATTAGAACATTATTTAAAAGATCCAGTACTTCTCATGTTTGTTAACCAATAAATCTATCAGCATACATAACATGTACATGTATCACCAATACAGAGATAAATACGATGTACATTGACATTTTATATGAATGTACGATATACGTACAGTCGTTATATATATACACCTGCAATTCTTGAACAATTCTAAGATATAATTCAAGTTACTGAGGAATCAATTGTTTACATAACTAACATAATACTGGATTTATAAGAAAAATATAGCAAAAGACACGATTCGGGGACATTCACATTTCAGGTCAAAAAGGGTTTCCGGTGAGATATATACATATTTATACATCGTTTGATCCCATGTTGCATTTAGTAAAAATATCTTTCACGTACTGACGATATTGTGTATTAAAAACACAAAAAATAACCGGATTTATAACACTGTTCCAAAATGGTGAACGGAGGGCAAATTCAACCAATGGGTGAAGTTCTTCCTGTGTCTCCTCGGACCAAAGACGGACAAAAACTATGACAACAAAATAAGGAATGAAACAAATACAGAAAGCTACAGTGACTGCAAACATCATGGCGGTTATTCTTCTTTCAGATTTGTCAGTCTTTGAATTATTTGCAGATTTCGACGATTTCTCCGTTTTAGAAACGTCTTGACATGAACTGCTTGGCGCAATTTGGAAAGACATATTTGAAAGTTTGTCATCGCTTCCGCCGAGCTTAAACACGACCGCTTGATTAGATGATGGAATTCGTAAGCTCTCGTTTGATTGGTCAATTATTTCACTAGACTGGTTTGTTTGATTATTTGAAATTGCGCTCATTGCATCTAAACTTATCGCACTAGATTGAATTTTTGAGTGTAATTCTGTGGAAGATTTATTGGTATATAACATGAATTTATTTTTGTTATGAGTTCTTAAAGTGTGCCAGATACGTCCATACAAGATTGTGAATGTTATAAACGACATCAGAATAGTACAGGCGTCCAACACGTGGAATATAACCACAAAAATGTGAAGGTCTTCATCATTAGTGTTCGTACAGTAATGTCCTGTAGCATTCCCACCTTCAGAAAACACAACAACCTCCACGATATCATAAGTAACAAAGTCATGGGTGGACACGATCATTGATATTGTTGATAAAACAATAACTGTCCGGAACGCCGACTGGTTCGTGAACTGGCTGTTCAAGGGTTTACACATTTTACGGTATCTGTCTATAGAGATGGTTACAAGTATGAATACTGACGTCACAACAAACCAATGATCGAGAAAGTACATAATTTTACACAGATATCTGTTGGTATACAAAATATTCACTGATAGGTCAATGACTGTTGTTGGTGTTAGAAAACAAACAATTAGATCAAAGATTGCCAGGTATTTGATCAAAACAACAGTTGGGGTCTTCTTCGCTTTTCTTTCGTAGAATATAATAGTTAGAATATTACCCATAATTCCAACGACAGTAATAATACTGAAGAACACTATAAGCGGAATACGATCTTTTAGTAGACGCGCATGTTCCGCCATCAACACACTGTCATCATCTGAAAGGTCCATCAGTGAATCATACACACATGTATTATTTACATCCATTCCTTCATAAACTACGGGTCCTAATTTATACAACAAAACATATTTAAAAAATGTAGAATATCCCGAGTTTGTTTAATACTAATCAACAGGTTCAAAGATATTTATTTTTTGACACGATCATGACGAGTTTTTTGTTTTCATTCTCTTAATGCAATCAATCATTACTCCCAGGTATCCAACGTGTGTAATTTCAGATAATACATTTGCTCATTCAGTCGTGTAAATCTATTACGTTTATTAATCACATAAAACACCAGCTGTGACGTTAGACATCAGTAATTGAACACCAGTAATTACTTGTATCATCACCGTATCCCAGGAAAACTGTTGATAAAATCAAAGTCGCCTTGTGTGCAAGCCGCACATCAATTTTCACTTAAAATTATTGAATTCTGAAATTACTATCTTTCCTGAATTTATACACAATTTTAGCGTAATTCTATCAGTAAGAGTGAGAACACGTTGACATTTAGAATAAATTTAATATTTCAAAATCCAAATTACTCTAATATCTACTTATATCTATAATATCCGGTGAGCTGTGAGCTATGGACGATTCTATCTGACAGTATCTTAAAGGGGAAGCATGGTACGTGTGTTGATTTTGATAATGTCTTACTTTCTATACATGTATGAGCAATACATCATACTATTTGTCACATGTGCGATCTTTTATGTGATAATCAAACGTTTCATTACGTATTTACGATGTAATGCATTCATAGCTTTCCATCAAAAGCATATTTATTTGCTTGTATTTGATCTATCAGAACCATATGTTTGTCTATATATGTTACATCTAGTAATCAAATATATTCTGATAATTTAATATCAACATCCGGCCTTCCAATTCACTTTGAACTAATCGATACAAAAAGTCATCAAATAATAGTTTCAATTTCCCTTTTACCATACAAACACTTATAAACACTTCAAATAATTTTATCAGCATTAATTAGTACGGGAGTTAATATACGGTCAAACTTTTATGAAGCATGGCTCATCGTTCGCCCACGTATAATTGAAGGTGAGCTGAAAGAAGAAGAATGTGTTGATAGTTGAGAGAGCTTGCAGTGGGTTTAGAGTCGTTCATTCATATTGTTTCACGGTTATATACGGCGTGTAGAAGACTTTAACAATGCTCCGGAGTTCGTTATCGACCCACCCGTCTCTCCGGAGTTCTCTATCGATGCTACCCATCTCTCCGGAGTTCTCTATCGATGCTACCCGTCTCTCCGGAGTTCTCTATCGATGCTACCCGGCCGTCTCTCCGGAGTTCGTTATCTTCAGGACCTCTCTTCTTTTCCACATTTTGTCTTAATCTGAGTTTAGTGATAACTAATTTTGACTGAATACATCCAGTCTAACCGTAAGGCAGAGATTTACGCCTTATGCTCATGGTCTCGAACTCACGATTTATTTGTTAACTGTCAACTATACAACCAGTTGACCAAACCACGTGGACTATCGCTGGTTTGAAACTCTAGCGGTCCCCTCCCCCTTAGAAAATTTAATTGAGCGTTTAATATCCTGAGTCAACTGACGAATACATCGCTTATTTATGTATTAGATTTGCAACAAACTATTTGGGAATAGCAAAATATAGAAAGTCGCAAATTTATCGAAGTTATTTAAATATATCTATAAATGATTCCTTCACAAACGATCTTCATTTACAGCATTTTTAATTTGCACAAAAAATGACGTACTACTTTAAGCGGAATACTTTACTACAATATATTTAAATCAAGTTTAAAAGATCAAATGTTGTAATCAGAACTACACGTAAAGTTGAAAACAATTGAAATGGAAGATAAACATTATTTTGTGACAGCTCATTGATTTCTTTGTCCTTAAAAATGTATGTTTAAATAGACGTACTTAAGTTTTAACCAACTAAAATAATACACTCTTTCTTTCGTGATTTATGAATACTGATATATTAAACAATACTAATTAAGTTTTACCAAACTGTCGGAGTTTTAAAATGGTAAATATATGTATTTATTTTCGTTATCCTTTTTTGAATTTGGATAAATTACAACATTTTGGTAAAAACTTTTATTGTACAATGACGTATTCTTATATACAATGACTGTTCAACAAATTATAATTGATTCAACGTAGATACTCGAACTAACATTATCCAAAACATATGTTTGTACAGGGACTAAAAAGCAATAATATATAATTGATATAATTTGACTAATATTACGATAAACTAACCGTCAGACGTTCATGTATTTGTGTTAAAACAAGGATCTTTTTAATTTGAAATTAAAGATAAACCTCCAAACCATTACATTGTCAAATTGTGATTTCCGGTCGTTAGGAAGTGAGACGATTGTGGCTTTTCCGGCGAATTTCTTCTCTTGAATAAGCACACCCTAACATCCTACTAAAATACTCCCTTACATTTAATGACTCTAGACAGTTACATTAATTACTGATATGGTCGTGACTTTGTTGGTGCCACTTTCTATCTCTGTAATTGTCTACCTCGATGCTTTATCATCTACATGCATCGTAACTTTCTATTTCGTGTTTGCGGTATTTTGCCACAAGAATTCGTACATGTGATAGTTTAAGTGTATGTACATATCCATCTTTGTGTTATTCTTTCAACCCATTTCAGTTCCTGTTAAATGTTCTCAGTGAACAAGATTCACACTTCATCTCACATTTTAGTAATGTTAACACTGAAGTACAATATATAGACGAAAACAATTGTTTGATTCTGGTTACATGCTGTTTTAAATATGGTAGGTAGGTAGGGATTTGTTTATTCTATTTATTGCATCTTTTCTTGAAAGCCCGCGGAGAGATGAAAACGTGAGGTAGTGTGTGTACCATCTCCCAAGGCGTAATAAAAAGTCTAGTGTCGAAGGTAAAATTAAGTTAGATCTTGGTCGGGTAACCAAAAAACAAACTTTTATTTTTTACGCCAGAATTCTGAACAAAACTCATTCTTTCTTCTCTCACTTTGCTGGCGTTTGTCAACATGCACGACTAAATATCTTCAACTGTATTATATTGAAACATTTCAATTTCAGGGGGAACTAACTCAGAATCAATTACGTGAACTTCGCCGTGGTAAGTTTTCAACATTCAGTCAAAATATTTAGCTTCTGTTTGGTTTACTTATTTCTATTGGTTAAGAGATGTCACGTGTTGACGAAATGTTAAATTTCGAACATCGATAAATACAAAAATATGTTCCAAAACTGAAAGTCATTACTATTTCTTCCAGCGTTCGATCTGACACAGGATTCCGGGGTGGTTGATCAGTACGGCGCAAAGAAGATGTTGCAGATATTTAACATGAACCCAACAACAGACGACGTCACAAAGAGATACTTGGAACATAAAAAAGATGGTACGATAGTCCGAAAGTTCGATATTCTGCTAGGACAAATCCAAACCGTTTCAATTTCAAGCGTTCATTAGAGTAACGTGTTTCAAACAGTTATGTTGGAAAATTAAAAACAACATTTATTTTCGTTTTGACAAAGGCAATATATAAACAGCGTTCGAGTTTCTGTCGAGGCCATCTCGCAATTTTTGTCCTATCACAAGGTGTGACTTTCATACTTTTGTTTTTGTTGTCAGTATTGATATTCACAGTTTCTTTTTTTTTCAGCTTCGGCTGGACTTACCTTTGAAGAATTCGAGGCAATATTTCACGAGTATTTGGTGGACTATCTGAAGGTTCCTGGTGCTTTGAGTCAGACACTGTCTGATTTATTTGATGGGCCTGTTTCCAAGGTAACACATTTTGCACAAATATTTGAAAGCATTTAATAAATATTTAATTCCTTCAAAACATTTGACAATGGAGGTAATTTCCAATTCGTCGTTTTGTAGGGAAGTCATACATTGACCATATACGATCATGTATGTAGAGTAACACTGCTTTATATAGGTTTCCTTAGTCAATGAATTATGATGACAAATAAATGATGATACATCAACTTTCAGATGGAATTAAGAAAGATCCTCACAGAGATGGGATCAGAGCCTTTTGAACCAGAAGAAGCAGATGAAGTTATAAATGAAATATCGTTTGACGAGAGTGGAGCCGTATCTCAGGAAGGTAACACTATATCTCATGTACTGGTATATCTGTCCACTTGTTGGACTGTTTTGACAGGGAATCAAAAATGGTTTCATAAAGATATTTTTTCACTAAAAAATATACTAGATCAGAGATTCAGGTATTCTTTATTTCCTTAATTGTTTTATCAGCATGTCTGCGATTAGGCGACATATTTGTCTAAATTAATTATGTTGCATACAGCATGACGGACAATGATGCTTTGCTATGGTAACGTTGACATTGATAACTATTGATACATTATGATTTTTTTTCAGTACTACGTGAATTCCTATTGAATCGTGTGACAATGAGACTTCCGGAACATGCACGAGAAGATGGTGCGCGTGATTCACCTACGGCAGAAAAGTCGGAAAATGTTAATCAAGACGATGAAAATTAAATGTGGAGAATTGATACATTCATTGTGAAAAATGGATATCAAGAAACAAGCATTGTTTCAACCATTACATAATCATCATCATCAACATCAGCAGGAGCAGCAGCTTCGTAATCATCATCATACTTGTATATGTCATTAATGAAGTTCTTTGTGTATCATTTTAACAATGTTTCCTGTATATTACATGCGGGCTCACCTTGAATTCCGACTTAAGTACAAGTAAATTGGAACATGAACCAAATCCAAAGTCAAGGCCAAACCAACTGGATATTTCCTCGGATGACCTTGAAACTAGTATCTTCAGTTGTTAAGAACTTTACTTGGAATTTGTATTTTATTCATTTCAGTCATTTGTCTTGTTCAATAATTCATTCAGCACGACATATGGCATATTTGTAGGTATCAAAAACAAATGTCTAAGTGAGGTAACTTTTATTCTAAATGTACTGTTTACAAATTGATAGAAGTAGTAATGATATTGTCTGTAAAGTCCTTTAAATCGGAACGCCTTTGTTATTATCGTGACAGTATTGTTTGGAGATAAGTTTAACCAATAATTACCGGACCTTGATTGGAAGACCTGAAAACACAAAAGAAGATCAAAATAAAATCATGAAGCAGAAAAAAGTGCCTTTAAAGGCAACATGCACCAAAAGCGATTTTATTGAGAGAAATTAGTTAGTTTAGCAGCTGTGAATAAACATATGTTTAGGTTAGTTGTAAAAGTGTTGGCACTGGTTTAGCAAGACGGGTTCTAGACACCAAAATGTTTTCACATCACAACGAATCGAATAGAAAATTGTTTCGCAGTAAAAAGTTGTTTCATAGAATTTTCTCGTCTAAAACAACATTTCCTTTCATCAACTTGCTAACATACATTTGAACAATATGTAAAATGTATCATTTTTTCTTTTATCTTAAAAAGTAAAATGTTAGCTAACATTTGTCTGTGCAATGACAATCATGCTTTGTTTTGGGAAGATGTTATTATATTATAATCATTAACATAGATAGCCAATTAACGTACGCTGATTTTTCGCAAACAGAGTAGAAGTGATCACTGCAGCCGAAGTCGCGCCATTGAAAATTATTGGCCCCATTCATAGCAGAGCACAATGTATCATAATCTGTTAGAAAAAGAAACAGCATGTCAACCATGTAACAATAACATCAGTCATGTAACAATAACAACAAAAACAACAACATCAATATACAAATGTACATCGTGAGTATGCAATCTCCAAATTTATTAGTAGCAAGATGTTATTTGTTTTGCTGTATAATTTGATGATTGTATTTTGCATCAGACTATTGTCTTGAAAAGTAGTTGCAGTATAAGCACTTTAATAGTAAATGTCTGCAGACTGACAAAATGAACATGGGTTCAACTGAATATTTGATCTTGTGGTCCATTCACGGAGCTAGGGATGACAGCCATGTACTAAAACTACTTTGAATAGAAACAATCGTGCTATTAGGACCATTGGTTTATTTTTTATACAAATGTTCGCCGTACTATCTAACCTGACTAAATACTTCCTCTAATACAGACTATGTCTTTACCATCTCCAATGAAAGGTGATTTGATAGATACACATGTTGGACTATACATGCAGTTGGATATATTTACCACTATGATAAAGTCTGTGCATCCACCAGTTGTTGTAAGTCAGTGGGGTTTTCTTGTTGTGTACAGGGTCCACCCAGTTCCAAGAATGGTGTCTTGTATGTACACCTCCAATCCATATACTTAATTGGTGAAGTCTGTCATCTGAATGTGTATACTTTAAGTGTTCCTGCCAGGCGTAAAGAATTTAAAAAGTTACAATGGTACTCGGAACCATCATATCCATAGAATTCTTATCGCAGACAAACAATTTTTCTGCCACTGTCATTGGGTCTAGAACTGTCTTGTTATTCGTTGGTTGACTTCCAATTTACAAAGAGTTCCAGATGACCGGATAGATTAATTGAACAGTATAATACTTGTTGGAACAACTCCAGTAAGAGTATGTACTAAGTTCAAATACATGTACTTATAAAGATGGGGACACTCACTGTATATATTCATATGTTGAATGTGATAAGCTAAGAAGTTTTGTTCTTCCTTAGACTCGATGAAGACTAAATGAGCGCCTTCGTGTTGACATAAACTCTAAAAATAAAAATGTGAATATGAGCACGTGCGGACTCCTTTCTAAACATATTCTAGTGAAGTACATCTATACTAGCATATCAGCGGAATCAAAATGGATCATGACAAATTACTAAGTGTGCTAATATAAATGTTTGGATATAACAGTATAAAGAAATACAGCAAACTCATTACAGTGTGAACGAATAAGAAAGAACGTTGATGTATGTTTTATTCTTTACACAGTAAATTTTATCATACAAAATTTGTATTAAAGTATCAAAAATACTACAGTTAAGTATGTTAAGCCATTAAAAGAAACAAAACCCATGAATACACAAATATTGTTATTCAAAGTTTTATTTGGTCAATCAAAGTAACGAATATATGCTAAGATTGTCGTCATTCACGCCAAAGATATCCATTAATGGACAGTTTGTTTCCATTGAATGTGCGCATATAATGAAAGTTCTACAAACGATTTACGCTGACTTGGTGCTGGGAGTGTCTGTGTCGAAAATTGAACTGGTAGCAGGAGCCATGATAGTTCGCCCAATGTTTGGGACACACAGCTGTATCAGAATTATAAACATTATTTTATTATATATTTACATACTTGATCCAATTCAGTTGTTTGTACACAAATCTGAATCAAAATATTAAGAACAGCAAAAAGTCAAATTACAGTCGTCTACGGGAATTGTATCTTTACCAGTTTCTCAGCCTTGAGTAACCTTTTATTGACAAACATGATAAAATCTCGGACATTACAATGAACCTTTCTGTGTGAACATTGTTTTCTTGATTGATAAACGAAATTATTGAAGGGAGCTTATAAGACCATAAATAGAAAGTCTGAATAAGGTGCCGTATTTAGTTTATGACACAATAATAACATATACATAACCTCAACAAATATTTGCGATAAAGACTGAAGTCTGATTTTCACCATGGCCCCGTTTCACTGCATGTCTTACACCACTTCTTTAGTGATTCATTCTAAACATTACGGTAGCCCATAAGCTTTCTTAAATACAAGAACCGGTGTCGTGACTAATGTCGTGTCTTCGTAGCTAAGAATGTTCATTACGTAAGATAAGAAAAAGAAATGAAGAAACGAGGCCATATGTTTAAAGTAAACAAATACCTCAGTTGGCACACATTTATTTGCCATAATGAAAATCCTTCTGAAGTCTTACTTTGAACGGATGTTGGAACTGGTGTTGTTGTCGTCGGAAGTGTTGTTGTTGTTGTCGTGAGAACTGTTGTTTTTGTTGTTGTCACAGGAGCTGGTGTTGTTGTTGATGTTGTTGTCGTAGGAACTGTTGTTGTTGGTGTTGTAGTCGTAAGAACTGTTGTTGCTGTTGGCAATGATGTTGTTGTTTCTGATTCCATCGGTTCCGTTGTAGTCATCATTGTTTCACTTGTTGTCTGCATTGCGAATGTTATTATTGTTTGAGCGTTCGCTGGTTTTACTAGGCAAGTATAAAAGATTCAATAATATATAATATACTAGCGAATAAACACAGTTAAGGAGTTGCAAGTATACGGTCTCGTACAGAGAGAGAGAGAGAGAGAGCTTGTACCGGACATATACCTTTTACATGAGGTCTTCAATTAAGGCGGTTGTATGATGGAGAATCTACTGAACTTGTGTACGATCTTGTATTATTACCCCTCACTTTTTTTGTAATGTTAATTTCCCATAGGCAAACAGGTAACATTTTTACTGTTACATTCATGGTACCACGTGACTGAACATTTTTTTACTGTCACAGGGTAATGGTAAATTTCTAACAGTATTTTTTTACTGTCACAGGGTAACAGTAACATTTTTTCAGTATTTCTTACTGTCACATAGGTGATAGTAAATTTTTAAAGTATTTAAAGTAAAGAACTGATACCCTCGGCCTTCGGCCTTGAGGAACAGTACTTTCCTCAGGCTGACATTTTTACTGTTACCCACAAAGCTATGTGTTATTTATATACTATTCCTCATAATGAATTTACTCATACAATTGTTTAGGTTTATGAAGAATTAATTACCAAAACTTAGATATCAGTGGATATTTTACTGAACGGCTGAAAAGTCGAAACAAAGAACAAATAAAAGGTAGTTTGTCATCTCTCTAACATACCAATTATGATTTAAATAAAGTTACGTATACGTCAATAAAATATACGTACACAATACATGCAATCTATGCTCTATTCAAAAGTGTCATATCTAAAATCAATACACGTCCTTGGTCAACGTCTGGAAGAACTCCAGGACAAGACTCTATGGACAGTCCACCGGGGATATTCTTGATATAACCAATCTATTCACATACAAATAAAGTTTAGCTTCATATTTATAGATATTAAATTAGTTGCTTCTGCAATAAACTCAGGATATCTTAGTAACATACACAAATTATGAATGAAACATTTGTGAGGATGAATTACTAAATTATTTATTGTTAGTTTTACACTTTGAAATGCCAAAACATGTAATCATTTCCTAAGCTTTAAAACCGACAGAAACCTGCAATATATCTACATTTATCAGAATTGTAATCGGTAGACTTTTGCAACCAGAGGTACTATTTTTCAACGCGAATGTATGCAAGCGCGGTCATGTGATTGTAAGTAGAAAACTGGCTGTCTCACTTCAGAAGCTTTCGCTTCTAAAAATAATGAAAACTCAAAATTAAGCCTAATAGCTTGCCATTTGTAAATCTTTTGTTTCATCCAATACCTGTGAGAATATAAATGTCTAAGTTGGCTGAAACTTGTTTACATTTTATGATCGTAATTGTTTTGAAGTGCATTAACTTTGTTCGCATTTTTCAAAGTGAAATGTAGAAATATCAACAGTTTTCTTAAGGCAATTGATATTAAAAGAATCCATACTTAATAATTAATTGATCCATTAATTAATTAATTAATTAACAAATAAGTTAATAAACAGACCTGTTGTCGAAATTGTAAAGCATAGAACTCATTAGATCCTTTGTCATGTGGATATGTAGGTTTACAATCAAATTCGTACATATATCCTAACACAGATGAGGTTTCATTTTTCGTCTTGTATATCGCTGATTCTGTCTCATAACTACATAAACACGGGTAACTTCCCAGAACAAACGACAAACAATTAAAACTAATGATCAGAACACAAGCTCGTATCATCATGATTGTAAATGGTGGTCCTATTGATGTGCTTGGCGACCATAAGATGAACTAAAGACGAGCTATACGTTCAGTAATCGTAAAGAAGATAAGAATAACATAATTATTTTTTTCTTTTCGTCCGGTAATGTTTTTGTATTAAGATAGTAAATTGACTTGTATAGACAAGAACAAAGCAGTGTTGAGGTCTTTGGGTTCCCAAAAAAGCAACCATATTGTCGTATACAAATATATAAAGATACAGGTAACTGTTATGGTTAGATTTTACACATTCATCAAATAGGAACATCTTTAGTTGTTTACTTTTTATTTTATTCAATTCATTCATTTTTCTTGTTCAATAATACATTAAGTGCGACATAAGGCATATTTGTAGGTATCAAAAAACAAATGATTAAGTGAGGTAACTTTTATTCTAAATGTACTGTTAACAAATTGACATTAGTAGATATTGTCAGTAAAGTCCTTTAAGTCGGAACTTCTTTGTTATTATCGTGTCAATGTTGTTTGGAGACATGTTTAACCAATAATTACCGGACCTTGATTGGAAGACCTGAAACAAAAAAACAAAATAAAAAAATCAAGCCCGAAAATTGCTTTTAAAGGTAACATGCACCAAAAAACTGTTTTATTCCGAGAAATGAAATATGGTTTGGTTGGTTTAGTCAGCTGTGAATAAACACATGTTTAGGTTAAAGAAACATGTAAGAATTGTACGAGTGTATATACTGGTTAAACTACACGGGGTCTAGAAAGCAAACTGTCTTCACATCACAACGAATAAAAAAGGATTATCTCATCTAAAACATAAGTATCATGACAATGGTATATAATTAAAGCATTCCTTTTATCAACTTGCGACTAAAAATAAGTCAAAGATAACATTTATTTTCTTGACAAAAAGGACTAGCGTTATGTAAGGTAGCACACGTCCGTGCAATGACAATCGCGATTTGTTTTAGGAAGATGTTATTACATGTACATTATAAATATTAACATAGATAACCAATCAACGTACGCTGATTTTTCACAAACATAGTAGAAATGATCTGTACATCTGAAATCACGCCATTGGAAATGATGGGCCCCATTCATGGCAGCGCACAACGTACCATGATCTGTTAGAAAAAGAAACAGCACGTCAATAATGTAACAACATGATCAACCATGTAACAGAAACAACATCAATAACAACATAAATACAATGTATATAAATGTTGGATTTGTGAAACTGTTGGACATCGTGAGCATATTAATTGAATATTATAGCGTGGAATTCTGCAATCTCAAAATGTATTAGCAGCAAAATTTTATTTATTTTGCTGTGTCAGATGATGAGTGCATTTTACATCAGACTGTTGTCTTGAAGTTGTTAGATTTTAAACATCGGTATTAGTGTAATATGTTTGCAGATCGACAAATTGAACATTGGCTCAGTTAATTAATTGGTCTTGTAGTCCGTTCACGGAGCTAGAGATGACAGCTATGTTCAAGAACTACTTTTGAATAGAAACAATCTTGCTATAAGAACAAGTAGATTATATTCAATACAACTATTCGCAGTACTATTTAACTTTACTGAATACATACTCAAATACAGACTTCGCATTTCTATCTCCATTAAAAGGTAATTTGATAGGTACACATATTGGACTATGGTTGGATATATTTACCACTATGGTAAAGTCTGTGCATCCACCAGTTGGTGTAAGTGAGTGAGGTTTTCTTGTTGTGTACATGGTCCACCCATTTCCAAGAATGGTGACTTTCATGTTCACCTCCAATCCATATACTTAATTGGTGAAGCCTGTCATCAGAATGTGTGTACTTATGGTCCTGTGTTCCTATCAATCAATTGATATGTTCACAATGTACTCCTTACCAAATATGAGAAACTTTCCATATCATTGGGTGTAAGAACGGTCTTGTTATTAGGTAGGTCCTATTCCAAAGTGACAATTTGGAGGGGAATGGTAAATAAATAAATGGTCGTTGTTTGGAAAATGTCGTTTTATCAATTGATTATTCCTTACTTAGGTTTACTGTTACCTTTTCTGCAATCGTGATATTTTTTGAAAGCTAAAAATAGCTAAATAAATTGGCTGTAGTTAAATAGGCGGTAACAATTTTTCAATATGAGTGTAATTATAGTTTGGCATCTAATAGTGTATACATTAAAAGATCGCAAATAAGACCAACCAATTCAATCCAATGCAATATTTTGAATATCGTATAAGGTGAATCTGACAACATTACTCACGATATTGTTTGAAGTATTGACATTAACCTGAGTCATACAATCATATTCTTGTTAAGATATTCTAATTTTACAAAGAATTGGACACTCACTGTATTCACTCATGTGTTGAATGTGATTGGCCAAGAAGTTCTGTTCTTCCTTAGACTCGATGAAGACTAAATGTGCACCCTCGTTTTGACATAAACTCTAAAAAAAGTAATTTGAATATGAGCACGTGCGGAATCTTTCTAAATAAAAATACCTTGTATACATGTGCTAAAAGTTAGCAAAATGGTAACATCAAAATCATTACGTTGTACTCTTTATACAGTATTTTTCCCATTGAAACATTGTATTGAATAGTCTTAAAGAGTACAAATAGATCTATGTTTGTAAAGTCACTTAAAGAATAGCGAAGTATATTTTTAAAATCATATCAACGAATACAGTGCAACCTCTCCAAACCAACACCCTTTGGGAGACGCACAAAATTATGCTATAGAGAGATTAAATTAATAGTTAAATCGTACAATTGGGAAAACATGCTGTTTTTGAAAGGATGTTGTTGTTCAAGAGAGTGTCTCTCTGGAGAGGGTGTACTGAAAACTCGTTATATCGACATTAAAACATGTTAAACAGTTTGATTATATCGACTGTCGACGTATAATGAAAGTTCTACAAACCACTTACGCTGGATTTATGTTGGGAATGTCTTTGTTGAAAATTGAACTGATAGCAGGAGTCATGATACTTCACCCAATGTGTGGGACACACACCTATATCAGAATTATAAACATTATTATATTATATATTTACATACTTCACCCAATGTGTGGGACACACACCTATATCAGAATTATAACCATTATTTTATTATATATCTACATACTTCACCCAATGTGTGGGACACACACCTATATCAGAATTATAGACATTATTCTATTATATATCTACGTACTTCACCCAATGTGTGGGACACACACCTATATCAGAATTATAGACATTATTCTATTATATATCTACATACTTCACCCAATGTGTGGGACACACACCTATATCAGAATTATAACCATTATTTTATTATATATCTACATACTTCACCCAATGTGTGGGACACACACCTATATCAGAATTATAGACATTATTCTATTATATATCTACATACTTCACCCAATGTGTGGGACACACACCTATATCAGAATTATAGACATTATTCTATTATATATCTACATACTTCACCCAATGTGTGGGACACACACCTATATCAGAATTATAACCATTATTTTATTATATATCTACATACTTCACCCAATGTGTGGGACACACACCTATATCAGAATTATAGACATTATTCTATTATATATCTACATACTTCACCCAATGTGTTGGACACACACCTATATCAGAATTATAGACATTATTCTATTATATATCTACATACTTCACCCAATGTGTGGGACACACACCTATATCAGAATTATAGACATTATTTTATTATATATCTACATACTTCACCCAATGTGTGGGACACACACCTATATCAGAATTATAGACATTATTCTATTATATATCTACATACTTCACCCAATGTGTGGGACACACACCTATATCAGAATTATAACCATTATTTTATTATATATCTACATACTTCACCCAATGTGTGGGACACACACCTATATCAGAATTATAGACATTATTCTATTATATATCTACATACTTCACCCAATGTGTGGGACACACACCTATATCAGAATTATAGACATTATTCTATTATATATCTACATACTTCACCCAATGTGTGGGACACACACCTATATCAGAATTATAACCATTATTCTATTATATATCTACATACTTCACCCAATGTGTGGGACACACACCTATATCAGAATTATAGACATTATTCTATTATATATCTACATACTTCACCCAATGTGTGGGACACACACCTATATCAGAATTATAACCATTATTTTATTATATATCTACATACTTCACCCAATGTGTGGGACACACACCTATATCAGAATTATAGACATTATTCTATTATATATCTACATACTTCACCCAATGTGTGGGACACACACCTATATCAGAATTATAACCATTATTCTATTATATATCTACATACTTCACCCAATGTGTGGGACACACACCTATATCAGAATCATAGACATTATTCTATTATATATCTACATACTTCACCCAATGTGTTGGACACACACCTATATCAGAATTATAAACATTATTATATTATATATCTACATACTTCACCCAATGTGTTGGACACACACCTATATCAGAATTATAAACATTATTATATTATATATCTACATACTTCACCCAATGTGTGGGACACACACCTATATCAGAATTATAAACATTATTCTATTATATATCTACATACTTCACCCAATGTGTGGGACACACACCTATATCAGAATTATAACCATTATTTTATTATATATCTACATACTTCACCCAATGTGTGGGACACACACCTATATCAGAATCATAGACATTATTATATTATATATCTACATACTTCATCCAATGTGTTGGACACACACCTATATCAGAATTATAAACATTATTATATTATATATCTACATACTTCACCCAATGTGTTGGACACACACCTATATCAGAATTATAAACATTATTATATTATATATCTACATACTTCACCCAATGTGTGGGACACACACCTATATCAGAATTATAAACATTATTATATTATATATCTACATACTTCACCCAATGTGTGGGACACACACCTATATCAGAAATATAAACATTATTATATTATATATCTACATACTTCACCCAATGTGTGGGACACACACCTATATCTGAATTATAGACATTATTCTATTATATATCTACATACTTCACCCAATGTGTTGGACACACACCTATATCAGAATTATAACCATTATTCTATTATATATCTACATACTTCACCCAATGTGTGGGACACACACCTATATCAGAAATATAGACATTATTATATTATATATCTACATACTTCACCCAATGTGTTGGACACACACCTATATCAGAATTATAACCATTATTCTATTATATATCTACATACTTCACCCAATGTGTGGGACACACACCTATATCAGAAATATAGACATTATTATATTATATATCTACATACTTCACCCAATGTGTGGGACACACACCTATATCAGAATTATAAACATTATTATATTATATATCTACATACTTCACCCAATGTGTGGGACACACACCTATATCAGAATTATAGACATTATTCTATTATATATCTACATACTTCACCCAATGTGTGGGACACACACCTATATCAGAAATATAGACATTATTCTATTATATATCTACATACTTCACCCAATGTGTGGGACACACACCTATATCAGAATTATAACCATTATTCTATTATATATCTACATACTTCACCCAATGTGTGGGACACACACCTATATCAGAATTATAACCATTATTCTATTATATATCTACATACTTCACCCAATGTGTGGGACACACACCTATATCAGAATTATAACCATTATTCTATTATATATCTACATACTTCACCCAATGTGTGGGACACACACCTATATCAGAATTATAACCATTATTCTATTATATATCTACATACTTCACCCAATGTGTGGGACACACACCTATATCAGAATTATAACAATTATTCTATTATATATCTACATACTTCACCCAATGTGTGGGACACACACCTATATCAGAATTATAAACATTATTATATTATATATCTACATACTTCACCCAATGTGTGGGACACACACCTATATCAGAATTATAGACATTATTCTATTATATATCTACATACTTCACCCAATGTGTGGGACACACACCTATATCAGAATTATAACCATTATTATATTATATATCTACATACTTCACCCAATGTGTGGGACACACACCTATATCAGAATTATAGACATTATTATATTATATATCTACATACTTCACCCAATGTGTGGGACACACACCTATATCAGAATTATAACCATTATTCTATTATATATCTACATACTTCACCCAATGTGTGGGACACACACCTATATCAGAATTATAGACATTATTCTATTATATATCTACATACTTCACCCAATGTGTGGGACACACACCTATATCAGAATTATAGACATTATTCTATTATATATCTACATACTTCACCCAATGTGTGGGACACACACCTATATCAGAAATATAGACATTATTCTATTATATATCTACATACTTCACCCAATGTGTGGGACACACACCTATATCAGAATTATAGACATTATTCTATTATATATCTACATACTTCACCCAATGTGTGGGACACACACCTATATCAGAATTATAACCATTATTTTATTATATATCTACATACTTCACCCAATGTGTGGGACACACACCTATATCAGAAATATAGACATTATTCTATTATATATCTACATACTTCACCCAATGTGTGGGACACACACCTATATCAGAATTATAGACATTATTCTATTATATATCTACATACTTCACCCAATGTGTGGGACACACACCTATATCAGAATTATAACCATTATTCTATTATATATCTACATACTTCACCCAATGTGTGGGACACACACCTATATCAGAATTATAGACATTATTCTATTATATATGTACATACTTCACCCAATGTGTGGGACACACACCTATATCAGAATTATAGACATTATTCTATTATATATCTACATACTTCACCCAATGTGTGGGACACACACCTATATCAGAATTATAGACATTATTCTATTATATATCTACATACTTCACCCAATGTGTGGGACACACACCTATATCAGAATTATAGACATTATTCTATTATATATCTACATACTTCACCCAATGTGTGGGACACACACCTATATCAGAATTATAGACATTATTCTATTATATATCTACATACTTCACCCAATGTGTGGGACACACACCTATATCAGAATTATAGACATTATTCTATTATATATCTACATACTTCACCCAATGTGTGGGACACACACCTATATCAGAATTATAACCATTATTCTATTATATATCTACATACTTCACCCAATGTGTGGGACACACACCTATATCAGAATTATAGACATTATTATATTATATATCTACATACTTCACCCAATGTGTGGGACACACACCTATATCAGAATTATAGACATTATTCTATTATATATCTACATACTTCACCCAATGTGTGGGACACACACCTATATCAGAATCATAAACATTATATTTTATTATATATTTACATACTTTACCCAATGTGTGGGACACACACCTATATCAGAATTATAACAATTATTCTATTATATATCTACATACTTCACCCAATGTGTGGGACACACACCTATATCAGAATTATAGACATTATTATATTATATATTTACATACTTCACCCAATGTGTGGGACACACACCTATATCAGAATTATAGACATTATTCTATTATATATCTACATACTTCACCCAATGTGTGGGACACACACCTATATCAGAATTATAACCATTATTTTATTATATATCTACATACTTCACCCAATGTGTGGGACACACACCTATATCAGAAATATAGACATTATTCTATTATATATCTACATACTTCACCCAATGTGTGGGACACACACCTATATCAGAATTATAGACATTATTCTATTATATATCTACATACTTCACCCAATGTGTGGGACACACACCTATATCAGAATTATAACCATTATTCTATTATATATCTACATACTTCACCCAATGTGTGGGACACACACCTATATCAGAATTATAGACATTATTCTATTATATATGTACATACTTCACCCAATGTGTGGGACACACACCTATATCAGAATTATAGACATTATTCTATTATATATCTACATACTTCACCCAATGTGTGGGACACACACCTATATCAGAATTATAGACATTATTCTATTATATATCTACATACTTCACCCAATGTGTGGGACACACACCTATATCAGAATTATAGACATTATTCTATTATATATCTACATACTTCACCCAATGTGTGGGACACACACCTATATCAGAATTATAGACATTATTCTATTATATATCTACATACTTCACCCAATGTGTGGGACACACACCTATATCAGAATTATAGACATTATTCTATTATATATCTACATACTTCACCCAATGTGTGGGACACACACCTATATCAGAATTATAACCATTATTCTATTATATATCTACATACTTCACCCAATGTGTGGGACACACACCTATATCAGAATTATAGACATTATTATATTATATATCTACATACTTCACCCAATGTGTGGGACACACACCTATATCAGAATTATAGACATTATTCTATTATATATCTACATACTTCACCCAATGTGTGGGACACACACCTATATCAGAATCATAAACATTATATTTTATTATATATTTACATACTTTACCCAATGTGTGGGACACACACCTATATCAGAATTATAACAATTATTCTATTATATATCTACATACTTCAGCCAATGTGTGGGACACACACCTATATCAGAATTATAGACATTATTATATTATATATTTACATACTTCACCCAATGTGTGGGACACACACCTATATCAGAATTATAGACATTATTCTATTATATATCTACATACTTCACCCAATGTGTGGGACACACACCTATATCAGAATTATAAACATTATATTTTATCATATGTTTACATACTTCACCCAATGTGTGGGACACACACCTATATCAGAATTATAGACATTATTCTATTATATATCTACATACTTCACCCAATGTGTTGGACACACACCTATATCAGAATTATAAACATTATATTTTATCATATGTTTACATACTTCACCCAATGTGTGGGACACACACCTATATCAGAATTATAGACATTATTGTATTATATATACAGGGGTTATCTTTATTATTAGATTGTAGCCTTTAAGGGGTGCCTCTCCTTTGAAAATGTCTTTGCAATAATTCCATGTCCTCAAATTTTCCAATTATCTCCTTGAAATTTCATTTCCCTATTCATTTTCAGGCGTGATTTTCTCCCCAAAAAGAGGCTTCAGTCCGCTATTTCATTCCCATATTGAGGGCTTGGGCGCCTTGCTCAAAACATAAAGAAAATTCCTGGTATAATTATACATTTGATTCAATTCGATTGGTTAAAAATAAATCTGATACTCATAATATAAACCAATAACAATGGAAAGCCAATTACAAACTATACGATAATTGTCTCTTTACCAGTTATAAAACCAAAGTTATTTTTTCAGGCACAACTTAATAAGACCTTGGAAATCTCAACGAATCTTTTATGTTTGAACATTTTTTTCTAAATGAACGGAGATAGGCTGTTATATCACGTATATAAGTATTGTATATAGTACCGTATTGACGCAATCATTTGCTATTTATGTATAAACTTGACACATTTTTGCGATAAGTATTTAAGTGTCATCTATCAGATCAGGTTTAGACACCATATGGTCAAAGTGCTCAGTTTCTAGAAATATTCTCCATCATTATCAAACAATTCTGAAGTCTTACTTTGTGCAGATGTTGGAGCTGGTGTTGTTGTCGTTGGAAGTGGTGTTGCTGTTGTTGTTGTCGGAATAGGTGTTGTCGTCGGAATTGGTGTTGTTGTTGGAAATTGTGTTGTCGTCGGAATAGGTGTTGTCGTGGGGAATGGTGTTGTTGTTGGAAATTGTGTTGTTGTCGGAATTGGTGTTGTCGTGGGAAACTGTGTTGTCGTGGGGAATGGTGTTGTCGTGGGAAATTGTGTTGTTGTTGGAAATTGTGTTGTTGTCGGAATTGGTGTTGTCGTGGGAAACTGTGTTGTCGTGGGGAATGGTGTTGTCGTGGGAAATTGTGTTGTTGTTGTTGTTGGAAATTGTGCTTTTGGCACTGCTGTTGTTTCTGCAGTCATCGGTTCCATTGTAGTCGTCATTGCCATGGGTATTGTTGTTTGTGCGTTCGCCGGTTTTACTTGCAGAAAAGAAGATATTTTTCTTTGGTTATTTATTATAGTAGTTAGCATATGGTCTCGTACAAAGAGTGTATGTCCTGGACTCAGACCTTTTACATGAGCTCTATAATGAAGGCGATTCTTGAAAGGAAAAAAAACATTACATAAATGTATCTTTCTTCATGATGGAGAACCTATAACATAACTCCTTATGACCATGAAGAATTCAGCAACAAAATTTTGTTCCAATTAATAAAATATATGAATAGGGCAAATAATATCAGTTAAATTGAAGTGAAATCAAAGAACAAATAAAAAGTGGTATGTGATCTTTCTGTCAAATCAACTAAAGGTATGTTTGTTGTACTTTTGGTATAACATAAGGTTAAATAAAATGACGTATGACGTCTATAAGATACACGTACATAAACTAAATGTATCATAAAATTTGTCATAAAAATTCTAAACAGATAAATACATATATACCTTGGTCAGTTTTTGGAAGATCTCCGGGACATGACTCAATGGACAGCTCTCCGGGATAGTGCTTGATATAGCCAATCTATGTATATACATGTACAAATAGGACAGCACTGAGCTTGGTTAAAATAAAATATATGAACATGTCCATTGGGAATAAATGGTTACCTCTATGCACATCTTAATCGGAAGTTTATTGGATCTTTTATTTGGGTCATTGTGCATTGTTAACAAGTAGCCACTAAGGAAAGATGTTGTGATTTACAAGAAAATTACAGGATTTTGTTTGCGCACTATGTCTTGATACGATGTATAACAAAGAGTATTCACCTTAACGGAAGTTTAAGTTAATCGTGAAAATATAACAACATTAAGAGAGACAAAAGCCTTTGAGTATTATATGGAAACTAAAGAATACTCAGTCACATGTTTGAACTACTCTATAGACGTTTAGAGATGATTTATGAGGAGTAACGAACGACAACTCAGGACAGATTGACTGTAAACATGGGTTTAGCTGTCGATACTTGAACTAATATTTGACATATAAGAATAGACTTATATCTGAAATATGTATGTAGACTGATACTAAAAGAATACCTTAGATGAATTTAAAATAAAAATAAATAAATTTATGAATAAATAAATAAACGAATTAGTTAATAAACAAACCTGCTGTTGAAATTGTAAAGCATAGAAGTCATTTGATCCAGTGTCATCTTGCGGGTAAATTGGTTTACAATCAAATTCGTACATATATCCTAACACAGCTGAAGTTTCATTTTTCGCCTTGTATATCGCTGATTCTGTTTTATAACTACATAAACACGGGTAACTTCCCAGAACAAACGACAAACAATTAAAGCTAATGATAAGAATGCAAGCTCGTATCATCATGATTGTAAATGGTGATTCTATTGCTGTGCTTGGTGACCATAAGATGAACTGAATTCGAACTCTTCGTACATTAATCTTAAAAAAAGATAAGAACTTTATAATTCATGTTTTCTTTAAGGACAATCTGGTCGTGTTCTGAGAGTAGGTCAGTAGGTCAATAGTTTGTTTCTTATCTACAACATAGAAACACTGTTCGACGTTTTTGTGTTCACATACATACGATGTTATATCTATTTGTTTTAAATGAATTTTATCTAAATTTAACAAGGGTGAATGAAAAATGTAAATATATTGTAATATAGATGTGGCATCTTAACGCATAGTCATGACAACTACACTACATCTTTAGAATCTATCCTTCAACGTTAATTTCCACTTTTAGTTTATTTCCCCGGATTAAAGCTACCACATTATTGCATCTACATTTACAAAAGATATAATTAATTCACTCTTTATAACACAAGAATAAAAAATTTAACAGTTTTATATTGTTAACAAGCACATGTACATGTAATACAATGACGTTTTATACATATGATTTAAAACATGCATACATTGTACATGAGAAGAAATAACACAAAAGATACATTGTACTCTTGTTAAATATTTTAGGGTTACCGTGACGTCATCATGATGACGCCAAAATAATACACGTACTCGTATATTATGCAATATCTAAATACATCAACAAATATGTCATGGCAAATATAATAAATAATGATGACATGGCAAGAATGGATAACAAAAATAATGCCAATTTTATTGAGGTGAAAAATAATAATATGACAAATAACATAAAAACGAGATGAGATACGCCATGTTCATAAAAAAACAGAGACTTCTCAAACATGGATTCAAGCATTCCCTACTTCCACTGTGGTCCGTAGAATAATATCAGATACTTATTTATTGTTATGGTACGCTGTCAAATAACAATGATGTACTTTGAACTAGTAATTTACACTGTATATTATTATTTGCACGTGAGTCCACGATTTGATTCTACCTCCATCCACACACCATAATATCACACTAATTTACATGACGGCTATTCTTTCGGTGAGTGAGAGCAACGTCATTATAAACGTTCATTTAATAAAAACGACGTTAAATTGCGTTCAGTGGTACACAAAATTGGCTGAGATCCGAGAGAATTGTCACACAACTTTGGCATACTATCCTTTCAAATAAAACTTGCTTCAGCAATGCACTGACAGTGACTCTCTTGTTATCAAAACATTTGAATTCTCGAAGGATGCATTACTTAATTATAAATAGCGTAGTTTTTTAATTGCGTGATATTGGTCCGGTATTTCCATTAATGCACCCAGAGCAACAGCTGCTTGAGGATTTCTAGCTTCAGATTTGATTTTATGGAAATCTACAAACTGAAAATTGTCAAATTTCCTCTCCGGTAGTTTGTTATCAAAATCATCCATCACATCCCAAGGTCCGTCCCCAACACCAATAACAACAATAGACAACGCACAGTCGGACGCACGAACAATAGCTTTTATTGTTTCCTCCTCATTTGTTACTTGTCCATCGGCAACAATCACCAAGATATGATACTGGAAATCAGAGATGATGATATTCTATCAATACAATCTGATAACACTTTAACACAATTTCAGAATTTGTTTGAATTTCAACTCAAGTTAGCATAATTAATAATGAAAAAGAAAATGGGAAAGTTGTTAAAACTTACTTGTTTCTTTTTCTGAACAATGGACACAGCCTCGTTTATCAGTGGAGCGAAATTCGTTGGACCTCCGAGTTTTATGTTAGGTGTCATTTCGTTATAAACATCTAGAACGTCACCAAACCCATCACATTCTCCCTTAAATCAATCATAATTAACATCTATAGTCAACAACTAACTAGTTTGGAAGACTGCCACATAATGGTAAAGTTACTTTACAATGAACCGTTTAATGAAACAATTGATTCTTAAAAATAACTCATGCAAACCTAAGTTGGTAGTTTCGCTCCTTTAAATCACAATCTACAAAGTTAAAAGTGAACCCACACGACGTACTCTTTAAAAACAAATCTTGCAATTATTGCTAATATAAAAGTGTAACTTACATCTTTTATTAGAGGAAATATTCCTTTGTCTTTTACGACTCTGTCCCCAAATCCGTAGGCAGGAATTTTGCCATCTTCAACAAGTGATTCTAACGTTTCTCCGAGTATACATATAACCTGAAACAACATAAATATCCTCATAGAACAAATTTCGAGTAATTGAGTGACGATACTGATGCTTGTTCATTTCCCGACATCAGTGTATTGTAAGGACAACAAACTAAACCGCTCAGATCTCTGTGTGCTCAGATCTCTGTGTGCTCAGATCTTTGTGTGCTCAGATCTCTGTGTGCTCAGATCTTTGTGTGCTCAGATCTCTGTGTGCTCCAGTTTGTTAAAGTTTATCATTATTCTGAGCCTCTAAGCAACTGGCATGTTCAAATAAACTCAGACTAAAGGGATGTAATCCACGAGATCAGCTAATTGGCCACTTTACTGACAACAAAATTATATTATGCAACGTTCGGATGAATGTTTAGAAAAAGCTCAAACACGAGCAGCAACTCGTTTACTAAGTCTCACTTCTAGAGAACGTTAAGAGCGGCTCTCACTTAGGCAACAACTTCCCTTCTACATCAGCATGATTTTTTCCCAACTACGCGATTTAACTATTAATTTAACCTCTGTAGAGCCGCAACCTCTCAACAACAACATATGTTTGCTACTCCCAAAGGATGTTGCTTTGGAGAGGTTGCATTGTATATGAGAAGCAAACATAACGAGGTTTTGTCAGTCTGATCATGTGATTTTAGCTACATCACGTGATGTCAATTGCCGGGTATTTTTTGTTCACTTACCTCTTGGTACGGGTTGACTTTATCACTTGATATATCATGTAGACCAAAACCACCAAATGTCTTCTGTCCTTGTAATTTGTTACTGAGTGTATAGTCAATACCTGGTGAAATTTAGAGAAACGTTGAGTATTTGACATATCGTACACAATTATCACATATGTAAAACGTTTATCAAATGCAGTGTACATGTGTATTAATTGGTGTATTACCAAAACGTAAACTTTAATTTCAACTGCGATGTCGTTAATCAAATTTTATACTTAAATCACATTCAAGTCAATTTCATAATCCTATAGAAGTAGGTAGAAAAATTTAATTCCAATCTTTTTCTTAGTTTTTAACTTTCTGATATAATGTTTACATTGAATAGTTGAAATACAGCCTCACCAAATATAAGTCCACAATATGTCACACCTTCCTGTTTGATGGCCTGAGTAACAGCTTCCAAAGTTTCAAATCTATCCGAGTTGGGTATAAATTCCGTATCATCTCCAAAATTAGAGGCTGAGTCACTTGCTGTTCTTATTCCTGTAGTCTCCCTCTCAAACCCTACCACCAATCTATAAACAATTTAATCATATATAAACTTATTCAGTTATAATGATATCATTTTTTTACACAAAAGAAATATACAGTGAAACATGCGGTTTTCTAAACGTCCATTCTGTATTTAATTCATACTGACACTGAAAGAAAATCATTTACTTGATACAATTAATCAAGTATTGACTTCTTGATTTTTTTGTAAAACACATAACAATTATTTCAATAATTTGACTTCTTTCAAAGAATCGAGTTTTTATATAAATAAAGTTTTTTAGAAATATGACTATGTTTAAATATGGATGTTAATAATGACACTGACGATGTAAGTCACGGTGAGGGAGAGAGTTTAAATGATATTGACAGGATAAATAAACATGATTCAGATTATATGTATGACACTAACCTGTTTGGTGTCCCTTTATTTGACTTGTACATTGTCCCCTAACACCGCAGCACGTGATCATCTAATATTGACCGGATATACTCCAATTACATTGAAATAATTGAATTCTCCGTTTTAATCAGTCTTACATGAAACACGAGTTGAATAAATCTGACATAATTGTTTAATTCAAACCGATAATAAAGAAGATCTTAGTACATTAACTTTAATTTATGATTTAAACTGATACTAAATAATTTCCATCATAAAGCTTTGTCCAGTTTTTGCATACATGTAATATAAAAATGTCAGTGAATATTGATATTTCCATTACGCGACGTATATATTGCAGCAGTTATATACATTGATGTAAACTAAACCTACCGTTTTGCATGAATAGTATTTATATTTTGTATACAATTTAAAGTTAGCTGACATTAGTCAAGGACACTCTATACAGTTGTAAATATGACATTGAATATCGATTGATATAATAGTTATTTTGGGTATCAAAACTGTAGTGGTTATTTCCCGTGAATCCCGTCCAGGTATAATACGAATTCCGTTACTGACTTACATTGTAATCTGTGGAAATTTTTCACGAGATATATTCAGAGATATTTTGAAATAATTACTAAATCTGTTGAACATCGTATAAAGCAATTTTTTCCATTTCATATTCATTCCATGTTGGAATGAAAATTCCCATTAACTGAGCGGGTGTTTATTAATAATAACAATGTGTACATTTATGGAAATAAAGTATGTCAAGGGCTCATAACTTCTACTTCCGGCTTGGTGTCCTCTTCTTGTACTGGCTTCTTTATTTGTTTTTCCTTCGCATCAAGTTTTAACCAAATAAAAGTCTGTCTTTGTTACTCTCTTGAGACGTAGGTTATGTATGTTTAACCTTAGAAACAGAACATGACATGTATAATATTAGCGTCATACTCTCTTGAGACGTAGGTTATGTCTGTTTAACTTTAGAAACAGAACATGACATGTATAATATTAGCGTCATACTCTCTTGAGACGTAGGTTATGTCTGTTTAACTTTAGAAACAGAACATGACATGTATAATATTAGCGTCATACTCTCTTGAGACGTGGGTTATGTCTGTTTAACTTTAGAAACAGAACATGACATGTATAATATTAGCGTCATACTCTCTTGAGACGTAGGTTATGTCTGTTTAACTTTAGAAACAGAACATGACATGTATAATATTAGCGTCATACTTGTTTTTCTCATTCAACATACGTCAATGAAACACAATTTAGAAACTGTCGCATCCCACCGATCAGTGGAATTTATCAATAGGATCGCTGGGTATTTCACGGAGCGACAAGGCTCACATTCACACACAATTTATCAATGGCTAACACAATCCGTGCTTATTTTAATTTTTATACAAATGTAGTATTGTATACATATTGTAAAACATCAAACATGAAAGCATAAAAACAATACTGTGTACATTTTGTATACTATATTTATATTCAACGATATGTGAATGGCTTAGCATAAGACAAGTGATCATACTGGCTTACATAATGATTTCATAAACAACACAAATGAAAAGATGTCTAATTCATTTTAGTCTGACACATAGCAGGCTAACAACTCGCTTACTAATTAAACAATGAAACATTATGCAGCGTAACAAATTATGACAAATAATGCAATACGTTACAACCTCTCTACAACATTCTTCTTTTGAGCAAATTCCTCTATTCAACAACAGCATGATTTTCCTCAGCTGTACGACTTAACAATTAATTTTA
>OZ026850.1:249244-328550 GCA_964023205.1 Lutraria lutraria
GGAATCATTTTCTTGACCATAAATTATACATTGGAGAAGAAACACTTATTGAGAACATACAGTAATTAAAAAGCAAATTGATAAAAATGACCTGATTTTTCTTCTTGACAATTTCTTCAGCTTCACGAATTAGTGGGGCAAAATTTGTTGGTCCCCCGAGTTTTATATTAGGGGTCACTTCATTGTAGACTTCAAGAACGTCCCCAAAGCCATCACATTCTCCCTTGAATACAAAGCCATAGGTAACAATACAATGTTCATCATATGCATGGTTTGCATATGTTTTACAACATTGTATCTTTGTCAACAAAGCAATTCAATTGTAATCAATTTTTGTTTGGACAGAAATTATTCTGTCTTCATCTTATTTGCTTGTTATCAGAACTTATCGTTGTGACTACGATAAAATTCACATTATGTCAGCAATTGTCTTTTTGCATAAGCGTGTCGTGTGATACAGAATTGTGAGCATTATATTCAATGTCAAATATAGAAAACTTCTCCCGAGTATTTAAGATATGAGAGATGTATAAGAAGTGACGCTTACATCTGCTTTAAGAGGAAATATCCCTTGGTCTTTCACTACTCTGTCGCCAAATCCATATGCAGGAATAATGCCGTCATCGTCCAGAGGTTCCAGGTCTCACCAAGTATACAAATAACCTAAAAAGATTGTTCAGCCAGTATAAACCTGAACGTTTAATTAAGTACAACGATGTACTGTACATTCAATTTATTATCAGTTACATATGTACATAGTAGTTACATAGTTTGGAATGAGTGACCATGTCACGTGACTAGCTTCGAAAGAAGACCACGTGTCTGTTTTACGAGTTTACCATTCTAAGAGCACATGCTCTTGCTTTCTTAATTTGTGTCAGTCATTGAATTCTTCAACCTCTTATTCACAACATGCAATGAACTGTTTTATTCTAATACTGAATTATACGAGTATTTTGCCTTCGTAATTTCTCCTTCGATGGCATGAGATTTTGTTCATCGCGTGGGTACGCGATAGCTACTACGTAATCCCATGCCAAAACAACATCATTTTTGTGGATAGACTTTCGGCATTCTCATCGAGCGGTATCTGTTTAATGTTCACTTACCTCTTGGTACGGGTTGACTTTATCACTGGATATATCATGCAGACCACACCCACCAAATGTCTTCTGTCCTTGTAGTTTGTTACTGAGCGTGTAGTCAATACCTGGTCAATGCCATGAAGAGTTACGTTGAATATTTGGTTAACTATACAAAGCCGTCACTTTAAGCAAGTCATTGATTAAAATATAATGTATGACAATATTAAGTTTTCTATATCAGCTGAGAATCAGTGTATGTTAACAATATAATATTAGTTTTGTTTTATGTACATTAAGCAAACAGAAATACATGATACTTGGTTTTATTTCATGCTGGTTGGTAACTCTTAATTGCCATAATTTATCATAGAGCATAAACTACGATTTGTAGCAAACATACTCTGTCTATAAAATCCTTAGCATTCGTATCCCCAGTCACGTGCCTAATTCTGTATCCTATCACCCAATGATAATAAATTCAGACGACGTTTTGTTCCTATCATCTATGATGAGAATACATGTTTGGTGCATAAAACAGATTATAATTACTTTACTGTCTGTAGATAAAACCTAAATTTACCAAATATCAATCCACAGTCTTTTACACCTTCTAATTTAATAGCTTTACTGACTGCTTCCAATGTTTCATATCTGTCCGGGTTGGGTATAAAACCTGTTCCTTCATCATCTTCAGATACTGAATCACTTGCTCGCATCGCTGACGGCTCACGTTTAAATGCCTTCACTGATCTAGAATTACCAGTAATCTAGCCATGATTATTTTATACAATTGTATTTTGCGGTACTTTGATGTGAAATTGAACGTCACAGTGATTGCCACAGTGAAATATTTAACATACATTGTAGTTTACAGATTTATATTAAACTTTGTTTATTCATTATAGAAATAAACATGTATGTGCAGTTCAACCTCTCCAAAGCAACAGTTCAACCTCTCCATAGCAACAGTTCAACCTCTCCATAGCAACAGTTCAACCTCCCCATAGCAACAGTTCAACCGCTCCATAGCAACACCCTTTGGAATTATTGATCGTAAATTTAAACCTTTTGTGAGGTTCCTAATCATCATATCATTTGTTTAAAATAATTTACGCACTCGAAGCCATAATGAAATTAAGTGTATGTTGTTTTACAACTTACGGAAAACTAGTTTTATTACAGCGTGTTTTTATCATATAGCAGCAAGTTAATCATATATACCAGCGTGTTAATCATATAACAGCGTGTTAATCATATATACCAGCGAGTTATTATATAACAACGTGTTAATCATATAACAGCGTGTTAATCATATATACCAGCGTGTTATTATACAACAACGTGTTTATCATATAACAGCGTGTTAATCATATATACCAGCGTGTTATTATATAACAGCGTGTTAATCATATATACCAGCGTGTTATTATATAACAGCGTTTTAATAATATATACCAACGTGTCATCATATAACAGCGTGTAATCATATATACCAGCGTGTTATTATATAACAGCGTGTTGATCATATATAACAGTGTGTTGATCATATATACCAGCATGTTATTATACAACAACGTGTTTATCATATGACAGCGTGTTAATCATATATACCAGCGTGTTATTATATAACAGCGTTTTAATAATATATACCAACGTGTCATTATATAACAGCGTGTAATCATATATACCAGAGTGTTATTATATAACAGCGTGTTGATCATATATAACAGCGTGTTAATCATATATACCAGCGTGTTATTATACAACAACGTGTTAATCACATGACAGCGTGTTAATCGTATATACCAGCGTGTTATTATATAACAGCGTTTTAATAATATATACCAGAGTGTTATTATATAACAGCGTGTAGTCATATATACCAGCGTGTTATTATATAACAGCGTGTTGATCATATATAACAGTGGGTTGATCATATATAACATCGTGTTTATCATAATTACATCGTGTTTATCATATAACATAGTATTTATCATATGTAATAGCGTGTTTATCATATAACAGCGTGTTAATCATATAACATCGTGTTAATCATATTTACCAGCGTGTTATTATATAACAGCGTGTTGATCATATATAACAGTGTTTTGATCATATATAGCATCGTGTTTATCATAATTACATCGTGTTTATCATACAACAGTGTGTTTATCATATATAACAGCGTGTTTATCATGTAACAGCGTGTTTATCATAATTACATCGTATTTATCATATAACAGTATGTTTATCATATATGACAGCGTGTTTATCATATATGACAGTGCGTTTATCATGTAACAGCGTGTTTATCATATAAACAGCGTGTTTATCATACATAACAGCGTGTTGATCATATAACAGCGTGTATAATTACATCGTGTTTATCATATAACAATGTGTTTATCATATATAACAGTGTGTGTGTTTATCATATAACAGCGTGTTTATAATAATTACATCGCATTTATCATATAACAGTGTGTTTATCATATATAACAGTGTGTTTATCATATAACGACGTGTTTATCATAATTGCATCGTATTTATCATATAACTGCGTGTTTATCAACATATCCGAAATGAATCAAGATTACAATTTTACAAATTATTTTAAACAACGTGCCATGTGATTGTCAAAATGAGTCACAAAACATGTAAATAATTACAAATAAAATAGAGGGTTCTGTCACTGGCATATAAGTTGTTTGAAAATCAAGATAACAGAAGATAGTGTAAATTAGATAAAAAAAAGAAAAAAATGTGTGTAATGTATATATAGCACTGACCTTACTGACGACTGTTTCGTTGATGCCATTTTAACATTTGTTCCTTAAAGATTCATTAAAAGTACTTGTGTATATCATATTTAGTGATTATCGTGTACTTCCGTGTATTAATCCATCAAGTTCATAAAACACATTTTTTTCGCACGTTTTGTTTTCTTATATTTCAGCATAGGTAGTGAACAGCAGGTTTTTTTTCACTCGACTTTAAAAAACATGTATTTAACTTATACAAGTATTGTTTGCATAAAAATCACTTCCACTTTAATATAAAAGCCTAGCTAATTATGTGTCCTTAAAGTATAAGTAAGGTGTTTACAAAATAACCTACATTTGTATATCATGTTACATGCTGATAGCGGAACAAGTTTACGAAATGTTGTATACATTTATTGATCGGTCAATAATTTATTGATTTTGAAGTATTTGCGACGTTAAATTTATTATTCGTTCAGTTCGTAAACATGTCAAGTGTTTGTTTGAGTGTTTTTTTAAAAAAAAACCTAAGTGTTTTAAATGTTAAAATATTTATATGGGTATTTGAAACTACTGCATGCCAGATGACATACGATCCTTTTGTCAGGGAGGGAGTGATTCATGAGATATTTATTCAGTTAAATCTTTTCATTACCCACTACGATATTCAGCAGACATGTCTATGCATGTATATGTATATACCAAAATATAAGTAATTAAGTAAGTAAATTTAAAATTATATGTTGTACTGTTTTGTTCTATTTCTCCAACTTTCAGTCCATTTCTTCTCATGAGTTATCATGTTTTTTGTTTCTCACTTTTTATTCCAGTGTAAAATCTCAGTAGACCATCTCCCGTCATATTACCAACCACCCACCGCCCTCTCCCCTCCCCTCCCGTCATATTAACACCCAACCACCCACCATCCCCTCCCCTCCCGTCATATTAACACCCACCAAAACACCTTCCGTCCACACCCCTCCCCTCCCGCCATATTACTGCCCCACCATCCGCCCCACTCTTTATCTATAATGTTCTTCGTTTTGAACTAGTATTGATCATTGACTTTTATTCTTTCTTTGAATCACACACCTTTATAAAAAACACAACAAAGGAGGCATTTTTCCAATTGTCTTTTGTTTTGAATTGTCAAAAAAAGAAGAAATAATTGTAAAAATAATCAAATGCACAAAACACATTAATTCTAGAATAAACAGTCACCAGTAGCACAAACTACACCACTTAGTGTCAAAAAAACTTTTCTTCAATCACATGAAGGTACATCTACATATCACACATAACAAGCGCGAATTCTGAAAAGGAAAACCAAACACAAGTTGTGAAATTTATGAGGTCATTGGTTGGTGAATATAATTCAGTAAAACGATTGTATGAAAGTTTGGATTAATTTGATCAGAAATTATTTCCGGTAGGATCAAACCCTAGTGTCTGATATTGGTTAAGAAGAAGTCCAATGAATAGTCAGTGCAGCAAGTCGAAATGACATATTATAACCATGCATGGTATACCTACAGATATGTAGATTGCCTCACGCACGACATTTGAAATTCCAAAATCATAATTCAACTCATCGCGGCTTCACGAATGTGAGCGAAAGATGCAACAATTCTATTCTTTTATTCTAATACAATTCTTACATTCACGGCTTATTTTGAACCAATGTATCAAGTATACGCATTGTGTACCTTCAATAGAAATGTTCCCGTCTCCGTCCTTGTCCACCATTTTAAGCATATTTTCAATTTCTTCTTCGCTGACATCTTCTCCGCATGATTTCAACACAGCATGAATCTCTTCGGCTGATATAGTACCGCTAGTAAAAGTTATAGAAATGCTTTCTAAGAAATAACTAATGTACATGTATTACTAACAGCGCAGCAATACCTTAGGATGTATATAATTTTTTAAATCTAATGATAATGTAGATATAAGCAGGGTGTGATAATTCAAGAAATAGAACGTTTTTCGAAACGTGTGAATCCTAGCGATGGACAGAAATAATAAACTCATACTGAAGACAATTTCTTTCTTAAAGAATTAGTTCTTTAACATTGCAGGATTTGTTTTGTCTTGAAAGAAAGAAGAACAGTTTTACCTTTGGTCCTTGTCAAATACTCGAAATGCTTCAATAATTTCTTCCACTTGGCCATCCACATTTGCTTGGTATTTGTCAAACAAACGTTTAAACTCCACTTTTGTAACATAACCTTTCTCTGCAACAAACAGTAGAGAGAAAAAATGACACCAACATACTACTATGTTGATTGTTGATGACGTGATGTTGATATTCATAATGAAAAAGATGATAATGGTTTTGACGAAGATATGCTTGATAAGAATTACAACTATATTGATAATTTTAATGATGTTGATGATGATGATGATGGTCGTGGTGATGATAGTGATGATTTGTGATAATGATGACATTTATGATGACGATTACGATGTTAATAATGAAGATGATGATGCTGTTGGTAGTGGTGATGTTGATGATCTACTGTTCACCTACGTGCCGGGTTACAGTCCTGTATCATATGTTCAGCCTCTTGTTTTGTTGGGTTATGACCTAATTGTCGAGCCGCCTTGGTCAGTTCTAGCACAGAGATTCGTCCATCATGATTTAGATCCATACTTTCAAATATGGCATCAATGTCTGTGACAATAAAATAATCAGGATTTATGAAAATTGGCGAAAACGAACAATAACTTGTATAACTAACAGACTGCCTAAATTAGAAAAAAAATTATGCTAATGCTATGCTTTAATAACAAAAGAAACACGAATGAAGTCACGCGACCAACGCGAATAACGCCTCGTAATAAAAAAGAATAGTTTTTAATAGATAAATACAGTCACGTGATCAACAAGGATGAAGCCACGTGATCTAATTCTCAGCAAGAAATAAGAATAATACTGTTATAGATATAATTACCTGGTTTATCAGACGGGTTCTCCTTTGGTCGTCCTTTTCTGGTCTGCTTTCCTTTAGTCGCCATTTTAAATGTTATTATTTATTCCGGCTTAAACTTTGTTGGTTTAGCTCTGTATGAAATAAAGATCCACAGTATGGTTTAGCTATTATACGCACTAAAACTGAACTTATTTGGGTTTCGACGGCTCAAAACAATTGTTATTCTACTATTTAATCACGCCTGTAGTCAAACTCTTGTATTAGAATGTCTGTGAAATGTCCATAAAATTTACGATTTTTCGCAAATGTAAGCTTACTCCATTGGCACAAATCTAGATTTTAAGACGCTTGATAAAATTAACACACGACAATTCTATCAAATTTAGAAATGAAACAAAATGAGCGTTTACTGCGCGTCCAAAACTAAATCACCAATCATAATAGTTGCACTGATTAACTGTATCACAATTTATAAAATTCATAAACTTAATTATTCTGGCGTCAATTCCATCAAGTTTTAATAGTTGGTTGATTGAATTTCCTGTCTTTACCGAGTCAATGTCTCGATAATTGATTATAAAACTAATACAATTAAAGTCAACAATAAAACATGCCTTGCAACCATTAACCTGTTTATTGATCACATGTAACAAAGGGCCCAATATCTCCTTGCAAATAAATGATCTTATAAAAACCGTAAAAATAACAAATTTGTATCAATATCGGCGAAACAGGTCAGATTTCAATTAGTTACGTCATCATGGGTAAAAAATCACCACAAAAAGATTTCAAAAATTAAAAATGATCATTTCGCTTCAGTTAAATTAGACAATGTAACTTTTAATATAAATCACCAATAGGTAAATTACATCATACAGAATGTATTTGCTTAAAATTCTAAAGCTAAGCATTTAATTATTCATACTGAAAAAGGTCGACAAATGTGATTCAGTAATCCGGCTTTGACAATACCACAGGTGTCCGATTATGACATCTTTTATTTATTGTTCAAATAATCGTCATGTTTGATGTACACAGCACTATCATTTACACCAATGAATAATTAGATATATTCTGATTGAATACGTAAACTATTGAATATAATTTTATATTAAAAGTTTATAGTACCATGATATACCATCCCAACAAAGACGGCCATGACTTATATATCAGAAAGCTTGTATAAAAACTTGGATAACAATTTCTGATTTACAATAATATAATTGTGTTTGATAATTTATTTACAATACGATACAAAACAAGCCTCGTTTACAGAGGAATACATGTACAGACACACTTGTGTTAGCCGCCACTTCTGAATAAAATCCACCCTGCGAATAAAGGCCATTCTTTAAAAAACACCATTGATTATTAAAAACAAAACGACCTCCGAATAAAGGCCTCCTGTTAATAAAGGCGATCTAAAATTATCGTCATTACTATTGAAATTATAACAAAATTATAAATACCTGTGTCTTGTCTAAACGAAGTCACTTTGTTTGAATCTAAAACCGAATCTATCTTAAATTTTAATCAAAACATAAACGGACTGACCGTGTATAAATCATTAAAATATATTCATAACTTCGTCATTTACTACAATATTGTGTTTTAAGTCGACCTATTATTCAATCTATGTTTGCGTTATGGCCAATTCATTACCAAGTTCAATAGGGCTGTGTCATGTAATATTTAGATAGAATGATAATTATGTATGTTTATGCAAATATATACCAATATCAAATTTTAATTCCTAAATACATCTAAGTGAATTTACCGCGCATGCGCACTGATTATAAAGACTATTTGTGATAAACAGACTCATGATTTCTTCATTAGCACACAATCTTAGTTATTAGGATATAGGAAATATAACAATATCCCTATAAACAAATTTAGCTTTCACTTTATCTATTTTACTTAATTGCTCGAAGTTATTTTTTCAAAATTTTGAACCAAAATGTGCAAACTTATCTTGAGTTGTAATGGGATGTTATATTTATACTGAATATTTATCCTATTTATAAAATCACTCAATTATGCATGTCTTACTTATACGGTGGTATTAATGACTTGAAATATGACATTGTATTCATTAAAGTTTATACATAATCATATAACTAATTGTGGTATGTTTTACAAATAAATATCGTTTCTTCCAGTTATTTATCAATTTGACGCCTTTTTCAAACACAAACAAATAATTGCATCGATAATTAAAATGTGTGAAAACACGGGTAACTCGAGTTTAAAACCAATCTGTGACAACAGAATATAAAACGAATTCGAGTAAAACAATACATTAAAGGAGCGACCGTACTTATCACAATATCGTTAAAACCTCGAGGTACCCAAAAACATCGAGAAGAAAACAACCGACAGAATCCCACGAAGAATAAAAAAGGACTACGGAAAACATCGAGATTACGGAATAATCGAGTTACGCGAGTTTGTGCTAACACGAGTCGACTGTATACTGTGTATATTAACACGAGTCGACTGTATATGAATATTTTGATACGGGTTTATAATGGTTACTTAAATATTTAATTAAACTTAAACATACGTCAATACCCATTAATCTAATTTATACACATGTCTCGTCAGAAATTATCAAAACATGGACTGTTAACAAATAGATTGTCATTAAATGAAGCGATCTATATAAACCTGACACAATGACCCGCTGTATATTGAGGTTACAATAATTCTTTCTTTCATGTCGTTATCAATATTTAGATCTTTCTATCATTAAATACTGAATACATAAAAAATAATATATTCATATCGTCCGTTTTAACACTGAAGTAGAACAAACAGCATTTATTCCATTACTCTAATTTTACGGTTCATATGATAAATTTGACAGGACAATGTTTGGGAACGGGTATATAATAATACGTATCACAGGAATATTGACAGAGGCCCCCGCATACGTGATAAAATGCTGTATTATTATAATTATTGCATTCTGTAGTGTCGATATCTATGACTATAATCAACCATACATTCTCCTTATATCATTATAACATCTTAGGTTTAACTGACGGAAATTTGTTTAGATTTTCGGAATATCACTGTCCCTTCTGGGACATTCCTTCGATGAACTTTCGGTACATACCTCATATTAACTTCCGGGAAGTCCCTCGCTTTTCACAATAAAATATTTGAGAAAACATTGCAGAGGTCGTTATTATCTGTCTGTCTTTTTACTTTACAACTAGTTTTAAGATTTTTATGGCCCTCAGTACATAATATATCTTAACTGATAAGATTTGTTTATCTATTTTGACGAATTTAAACATACATAGGTCTTCACAAAGCATTATTTAATTGTAAAACCATGGCTAAATATTTCATAAGCTTTCTATGCTGTTTACTGGAGTTTTTTGTTTTACTTCGTAAGTATTTATACAATATTTCTATAGTCAGACGTGCCTAAGTCTCGCAAAGCAAACTTGAAATAGTAAAACTACTAATGTTTCAATTAAGAAATGAAATAATTTTGGCAATCGTAATTACTCGGGCATTTCCGTAACTGAGAAATACGCACTTTTCTTAAGACAAACGCCGAGGAGTTCCGGATGCAATTGTGAGTAACTGGTTCACACTTAACGTTGTCAATATGGCATTAATACCCTATTTCAGGTCACGTGACTGGGGATACTCTCTGTCCGGACACGTGGGTAGCTGAGCAAGGTTCTTGTTACCTGTTCGCACTTCATAATGCTTCTAATTACATGAATGCAGAGGTACCAGCTTTATGTATTTACAAAAATGTTAATACTATTTTGTACTAATTTATTCTTTAACCTGAGAAGATACGTATCAATCATGGGAACTAACTCTTGTGTTACATTAAAGATATATTTAAAACTCTTTTGAACTTTACTGAAGGTTTTATTTCTGTTTTTTTGTTGTTGTTGTTGTTGATAACACTTTAATGTTTCATTCAGCAACTCTGTTCCAGACTTGACTCACGTCTTGTAATCGTCGACGACGCAACTGAAAATGATTTTTTAAAGAACTTTCTTCGAGATTTTAGACGTAAGTTTATAGTGGTGGGGGTGTCAACTTTATGTTTTTTCATTTTCGCAAAATGATAACTATATAGGGTTGCCCACAAAAACTTCACTCCATAATTCAATATGATCATGTACATGGATTCAAATTTATTTTTAAAAAGTTTTAGCAACTCAATTAATGTCATTAATTTTATGTTTTATTATAATTATGTTTTTTTGTAAACAAAGCCTATATTCAGAAAACAATAATGTAGCTATGAATAGATAAACTGTCAAATTATCAGACACACCATGGTGGATCGGACTATCCGATGGAGTGATGGAAGGTGATTGGCGGTGGACCTCTACAGGTGAGAGCCCAGTGTTCACAGATTGGGCTCCCCATGAACCAAACAGTTATAACGGTCAACATGATGAAGATTGTGGGGTGATGCATTCAAGTACAAACTTTCAGTGGGTTGACGATCTATGTAGTCTGAATTATCCACCTATCTGTGAAAGGTAACTATGGTTACATACCACGTGATTGTACACATGGAGAATTTACTCTATGTATAGCTTAGGTCATACTTACATACACCCTTTAGCAAAAACGAGGAGAAACTCTAGTCTTATATTTGTTTGAAATAGAGCGAAAGTAGAACACAAACTCAACAAGAATGTTTACAATTAGAATGAATAAAGAAACCACTTGTTGTCAAAATTGTCTGATTGTTTTCCTATTTCTTAAGTCAATCATATTCAACGCGCATGCGTATCGACCTTCTTATTCCAAAGAAGCAAAATATCCAAAAATACACAATGTTTCTATCCTATAAAAGCTAGCAATGAATTACCCTGATTAAAATTTACATTGAATCTTGTTTTTGTAAGACATTTGATAAATATCCTTATTGTATTTATGTACAGAGATGTTGATGATTTGACAGAAGTAATTGGCTAAACTTGTGACGTCATTGTCTTGACAACATGTTGTAAGATATACATGTAGTAAAAAGTTAAAACAGTTCAAAGTCGTTGTCGAATATGTCAGAATATAAAACTCTACCCAGAGTTGTCGTTACTGATTATTCACTCAGAAAAGTTTAGTTTCCATCCGATCCTCGAATGCATGCTTTTATTTTTCTTTTAATTTGCATTTTTGTCATTTTTATGATTACGAAATAAATACATTCCCAAAAAAATGCTACATTTCCTTTAAGCCAAAAACTAATCTAACACAGATAGAAACATATACAGTATGCCGAACACATCATCGAGAAAGATCAAAACGAAAGTTCAAAGGTTAGATTATTTATTAACAAAGACGACAAATAAACACATAAGGGAACGCTTCATCAAATGTTTCATACAACGACAGTTCGCTTCAGTCTTTTTCTACGATCTTCGAAATTCATGCCTAACCAATAATTGATGGCAAGCTAAACCTATGAACAAAACAAAAATAGAATAAAATGTTATAGATTGTTGTATGATATGTTTTTGTTATCAAAACTAGTACAAAAGATTATCACATTGCGCTACTACTAAAATGAACGCCGTATTGTTCCGAGATAGGAGCGTCACGGTCAACCTTGTTTTTAGTGAAGCTTGAACTAATGATCAAAATACTTACGAACTGCGTTCACAAATATAGAACATGTGATCCACACACTTGAAGTCATGCCAGAGATATTGTCTGCTGCCTACAATACCCACACAAACGTCTTCATGAAGAGCTGAAGTATATAAAGGGAGAATATGTAGGTTACCACAATTTTTACAAGATTTACCCGCCATGAATCTGATGTTATACATTGTATGTAGAAATAGCCATTTTATCGCAAAATAAGACAAGTTAGATAGATTTAATGTACATATTTACTGATCTCGATTCAATGAAATCCTGTTACAGTATGGACAATAAAAAAAAACAAATTATTATAATCGATGTTTATCTCCCCTCTAAATTTTTTATATTTATTTTGCATATAACCTGTTACTGTTCTTTGACGTACGGAACATTCAAGCAATCTTTCTTAAGGTCTTATTTAGCGCGGAATAACAAACAAAAATAGGGTGGATAAAAGCCGAAGACATGAACACGTTAATTATAAATGTAAAATAATGTATCTATAATTACAATCATGGTGTGGGAATGAGTTTTCCCAACGAATGTAATCCAGCGGTAAGGTTGTTGATGTGAGTGGGTCCACCCATCTCCACTCGCTATGATGTATTTGACGCACACCCCCTGTCCATATTGCTGTCTTGTGAATAAGGTCATGATCATGAATATTTGCTGTAAAAATAAAACTGACAAAATAGGCGGATGTAGGCTTGATTACTCATATCCAAAGTTAAGACATAACCAGCTCTAACTTTACGTTTAACACAAACATTATCTATCGGCATTGTGCAAACATTTCCAAGTCATTAATTAATGTTAATATAAATCATTCTATCAGCATGCTCTCCGTCCTGTCAATAGTGAAATAACCATGGCAACTTTGTACCCCTTTGTCTACATTGAATTCTCCATCATTTTGTCAGCTATTGCAACATAATACTGTTTGTTAGTCATTAAAAAAAAAGGTATATTTCCCTATCTCCCTAATAATATGACAGAGGTAGCCTTATTTGAAGCATGTCTCCGGAGCTCACATGTCAGGTCTACCACTCTAACAGATGAAGCATGTCTCCGGAGCTCACATGTCAGGTCTACCACTCTAACAGATGAAGCTTGTCTCCGGAGCTCATAGTCAGGTCTACCACTCTATCAGATGAAGCATGTCTCCGGAGCTCACATGTCAGGTCTACCACTCTATCAGATGAAGCATGTCTCCGGAGCTCACATGTCAGGTCTACCACTCTAACAGATGAAGCATGTCTCCGGAGCTCACATGTCAGGTCTACCACTCTATCAGATGAAGCATGTCTCCGGAGCTCACATGTCAGGTCTACCACTCTATCAGATGAAGCATGTCTCCGGAGCTCACATGTCAAGTCTACCACTCTAGCAGATGAAGCATGTCTCCGGAGCTCACATGTCAAGTCTACCACTCTAGCAGATGAAGCATGTCTCCGGAGCTCACATGTCAGGTCTACCACTCTAGCAGATGAAGCATGTCTCCGGAGCTCACATGTCAGGTCTACCACTCTATCAGATGAAGCATGTCTCCGGAGCTCACATGTCAGGTCTACCACTCTATCAGATGAAGCATGTCTCCGGAGCTCACATGTCAGGTCTACCACTCTATCAGATGAAGCATGTCTCCGGAGCTCACATGTCAGGTCTACCACTCTATCAGATGAAGCATGTCTCCGGAGCTCACATGTTAGGTCTACCACTCTATCAGATGAAGCATGTCTCCGGAGCTCACATGTCAGGTCTACCACTCTATCAGATGAAGCTTGTCTCCGGAGCTCACATGTCAGGTCTACCACTCTAACAGATGAAGCTTGTCTCCGGAGCTCACATGTCAGGTCTACCACTCTAACAGATGAAGCTTGTCTCCGGAGCTCACATGTCAGGTCTACCACTCTATCAGATGAAGCTTGTCTCCGGAGCTCACATGTCAGGTCTACCACTCTATCAGATGAAGCTTGTCTCCGGAGCTCACATGTCAGGTCTACCACTCTATCAGATGAAGCATGTCTCCGGAGCTCACATGTCAGGTCTACCACTCTATCAGATGAAGCATGTCTCCGGAGCTCACATGTCAGGTCTACCACTCTATCAGATGAAGCTTGTCTCCGGAGCTCACATGTCAGGTCTACCACTCTATCAGATGAAGCTTGTCTCCGGAGCTCACATGTCAGGTCTACCACTCTAACAGATGAAGCATGTCTCCGGAGCTCACATGTCAGGTCTACCACTCTATCAGATGAAGCATGTCTCCGGAGCTCACATGTCAGGTCTACCACTCTATCAGATGAAGCATGTCTCCGGAGCTCACATGTCAGGTCTACCACTCTATCAGATGAAGCATGTCTCCGGAGCTCACATGTCAGGTCTACCACTCTATCAGATGAAGCTTGTCTCCGGAGCTCACATGTCAGGTCTACCACTCTAGCAGATGGAACATGTCTCCGGAGCTCACATGTCAGGTCTACCACTCTAACAGATGAAGCATGTCTCCGGAGCTCACATGTCAGGTCTACCACTCTAGCAGATGAAGCATGTCTCCGGAGCTCACATGTCAGGTCAGATGAAGCATGTCTCCGGAGCTCATATGTCAGGTCTACCACTCTAACAGATGAAGCATGTCTCCGAAGCCCACATGTCAGGTCTACCACTCTAACAGATGAAGCATGTCTCCGGAGCTCACATGACAGGTCTACCACTCTATCAGATGAAGCATGTCTCCGGAGCTCACATGTCAGGTCTACCACTCTATCAGATGAAGCATGTCTCCGGAGCTCACATGTCAGGTCTACCACTCTATCAGATGAAGCATGTCTCCGGAGCTCACATGTCAGGTCTACCACTCTATCAGATGAAGCATGTCTCCGGAGCTCACATGTTAGGTCTACCACTCTATCAGATGAAGCATGTCTCCGGAGCTCACATGTCAGGTCTACCACTCTATCAGATGAAGCATGTCTCCGGAGCTCACATGTCAGGTCTACCAACTTATCAGATGAAGCATGTCTCCGGAGCTCACATGTCAGGTCTACCACTCTATCAGATGAAGCATGTCACCGGAGCTCACATGTCAGGTCTACCACTCTAGCAGATGAAGCATGTCTCCGGAGCTCACATGTCAGGTCTACCACTCTAACAGATGAAGCATGTCTCCGGAGCTCACATGTCAGGTCTACCACTCTATCAGATGAAGCATGTCTCCGGAGCTCACATGTCAGGTCTACCAACTTATCAGATGAAGCATGTCTCCGGAGCTCACATGTCAGGTCTACCACTCTATCAGATGAAGCATGTCTCCGGAGCTCACATGTCAGGTCTACCAACTTATCAGATGAAGCATGTCTCCGGAGCTCACATGTCAGGTCTACCACTCTAACAGATGAAGCATGTCTCCGGAGCTCACATGTCAGGTCTACCACTCTATCAGATGAAGCATGTCTCCGGAGCTCACATGTCAGGTCTACCAACTTATCAGATGAAGCATGTCTCCGGAGCTCACATGTCAGGTCTACCACTCTATCAGATGAAGCATGTCTCCGGAGCTCACATGTCAGGTCTACCACTCTATCAGATGAAGCATGTCTCCGGAGCTCACATGTCAGGTCTACCACTCTATCAGATGAAGCATGTCTCCGGAGCTCACATGTCAGGTCTACCAACTTATCAGATGAAGCATGTCTCCGGAGCTCACATGTCAGGTCTACCACTCTATCAGATGAAGCATGTCTCCGGAGCTCACATGTCAGGTCTACCACTCTATCAGATGAAGCATGTCTCCGGAGCTCACATGTCAGGTCTACCACTCTATCAGATGAAGCATGTCTCCGGAGCTCACATGTCAGGTCTACCACTCTAGCAGATGAAGCATGTCTCCGGAGCTCACATGTCAGGTCAGATGAAGCATGTCTCCGGAGCTCACATGTCAGGTCTACCACTCTATCAGATGAAGCATGTCTCCGGAGCTCACATGTCAGGTCTACCACTCTATCAGATGAAGCATGTCTCCGGAGCTCACATGTCAGGTCTACCACTCTAGCAGATGAAGCATGTCTCCGGAGCTCACATGTCAGGTCTACCACTCTAACAGATGAAATGATCAATGACTTAGAACTTACCTAAATATTGAGAGTTATCTAAAAAGCCATTTATTATAAACTGTTCTCTCGCTGAATTAATGAACAATAAATGGGAGTTCCTTTTTACACAACGACTCTGAAAATAAACGAAACTGATTGATTATAAATTGATCAATTGGTGGGTGAGTGGGTGTGTGGCTGGCTTGCTGGCTGGCTGGCTGGTTGATTGATTGGCTGATTGATTGGCTGATTGATTGGCTGATTGATTGATATGAATGAACGAGTAAATGAGTAAAGGAACCGATAGAAAGAATCTGGATGAATGTGGAAAGAACAAACAAGATATATAGACACTGAAGAAGTGTGACATAACGACATGTAAAAAACAAACAAGATATATAGATACTGAAGAAGTGTGACATAACGACATAAAATAACAAACAAGATATATAGACACTGAAGAAGTGTGACATAACGACATAAAATAACAAACAAGATATATAGACACTGAAGAAGTGTGACTTAACGACATAAAATAACAAACAAGATATATAGATACTGAAGAAGTGTGACATAACGACATAAAATAACAAACAAACAAGATATATAGACACTGAAGAAGTGTGACTAAACGACATAAAGGAACAAACAAGATATATAGACACTGAAGAAGTGTGACTTAACGACATAAAATAACAAACAAGATATATAGACACTGAAGAAGTGTGACTTAACGACATAAAAGAACAAACAAGATATATAGATACTGAAGAAGTGTGACATAACGACATAAAATAACAAACAAGATATATAGACACTGAAAAAGTGTGACTTAACGACATAAAATAACAAACAAGATATATAGACACTGAAGAAGTGTGACATAACGACATAAAAGAACAAACAAGATATAAAGACACTGAAGAAGTGTGACATAACGACATAAAATAACAAACAAGATATATAGATACTGAAGAAGTGTGACATAACGACATAAAATAACAAACAAGATATATAGACACTGAAGAAGTGTGACATAACGACATAAAATAACAAACAAGATATATAGACACTGAAGAAGTGTGACTTAACGACATAAAATAACAAACAAGATATATAGATACTGAAGAAGTGTGACATAACGACATAAAATAACAAACAAACAAGATATATAGACACTGAAGAAGTGTGACTAAACGACATAAAGGAACAAACAAGATATATAGACACTGAAGAAGTGTGACTTAACGACATAAAATAACAAACAAGATATATAGACACTGAAGAAGTGTGACTTAACGACATAAAAGAACAAACAAGATATATAGATACTGAAGAAGTGTGACATAACGACATAAAATAACAAACAAGATATATAGACACTGAAAAAGTGTGACTTAACGACATAAAATAACAAACAAGATATATAGACACTGAAGAAGTGTGACATAACGACATAAAAGAACAAACAAGATATAAAGACACTGAAGAAGTGTGACTTAACGACATAAAATAACAAATAAGATATTGAAGAAGTGTGACTTAACGACATAAAAGAACAAACAAGATATATAGACACTGAAGAAGTGTGACTTAACGACATAAAAGAACAAACAAGATATTGAAGAAGTGTGACTTAACGACATAAAGGAACAAACAATATATATAGACACTGAAGAAGTGTGACATAACGACATAAAATAACAAACAAGATATATAGACACTGAAGAAGTGTGACTTAACGACATAAAAGAACAAACAAGATATTGAAGAAGTGTGACTTAACGACATAAAGGAACAAGCAATATATATAGACACTGAAGAAGTGTGACTAAACGACATAAAGGAACAAACAAGATATATAGATACTGAAGAAGTGTGACTTAACGACATAAAAGAACAAACAAGATATATAGATAATGAGGAAGTGTGACTTAACGACATAAAAGAACAAACAAGATATATAGATACTGAAGAAGTGTGACTTAACGACATAAAGGAACAAACAAGATATATAGATACTGAGGAAGTGTGACTTAACGACATAAAAGAACAAACAAGATATATAGATACTGAAGAAGCGTGACTTAACGACATAAAGGAACAAACAATATATATAGATATTGAAGAAGTGTGACTTAACGACATAAAAGAACAAACAAGATATATAGATACTGAGGAAGTGTGACTTAACGACATAAAGGAACAAACAAGATATATAGACACTGAAGAAGTGTGACTTAACGACATAAAGGAGCAAAATCGAAATTTCAATAAAATGTTTTTTGATTTTGGATTCTCGCCAAAATTAATGTAATTTTGTCATCACTTCATCGATGTGGTTAAGATATATAATTATTAGCAACGCTATAAGCATACATACACTCGCTGTATCATGGGTGACTCTCTCATTAAGATGAAGCTGGTAACACGAGACATGATACTGGAGCCAACCCTCTGGACAAGAAGCTACAAGTATAAACTCCACAGTTACCTCCATGATCATCTAACTTTATATTAGTTTTGCCAACATTTTGAAGAGACATAACAAGAACAGCAATGCATGAAAAGACATGAAATATCATTTTAAGAAATGAGGAAAAACGTAAATTGAGCAGAACATGTAGTTCTACTTTTTGTTCGATTATTTTATGATTATTTCTATTTTCTATCCAACATTAAAACTGTTGAGATCTGATATTTAAGGACTAGGCCCAATGTGTAACCATGGATATGTTGTTATTTAAAAGTTGGGTATTATAATCGTTCCGTGTCCGATTTAACTTTCTTGTAACAATTTTAACACGACTGTCGATTTGAACGTCACGTTGTACAGTTTAAGTTGCTTAGTAACATTATTTTTTTTGTATTTAAGATATTTTACTGAGTTAAATCCAAGCCTTAGTTTGTAAAGTTGCTAAAGCACTGTAAAAATATTACGAAATAGGAAGTTTGTCGTTGTCATCGGTACAGGAAGTGTTGTAGTCGATTTCGTCGTCATTTTGGTTGTTGTCGACGGCATTGTGGTTGTTATAGTCGGCGTTTTGGTTGTTATCGTCGGCATTGTGGTTGTTATCGTCGGCATTGTGGTTGTTATCGTCGGCATGGTGGTTGTAATTGTTGACATTTTGGTTGTTATCGTCGGCATTTTAGTTGTTGTCGTCGGTATTTTAGTTGTCGTCGGTTTTGTGGTTGTTATCGTCGGAAGTGAGGTTATTGTCGTCATGTCTGTCGGAGCCATTGTTTTAGGTGGGAGTGTTGTTGTTGTGGATTCTTCCATTGTTGTTGTTGTTGTCATGAATGTTGTTTTTGTTGTTGGTCTGCTGGTGGTTGTATACACGACTTAAATAGAATATAATGGCAAAATTAAAAAATGTCAACTTCGGTTTTCAAATTGTTATATGTAGAATTATAAAATTTCTTCATAGATAAATTTCATACAAATACACAGCTTAGCTTTTGTAATTGGTCACTGAGATTCTAGTATATTATATATATATATAACACCATTATTATGATAAAAAGATTTAACGCAATCAATGCCATATTTATACTATACAAACTATAAAATATTTTTCAATGTTAAAATAAGTGAAACTTATGATAGAAAAACTTATTTTTAGTAAGTATTATTAGTAGTGTAGTTCACGAAACTCAACATGTAGACAATCCGACCATAATGCTGTATATGTATTTGTATATTGTTATTGGGGGTGATAGACATTTACTCGGATATTGATAAAATATAAACTCAGTCAATTAGTCAAACACTTGTCCGAACACTCACCAGTTGTTGCCTCAGTGCTTGCTGGAGCTACTGTGGTCACTGAATATATAAATTTATCAGTTAAAATCAATACATTCAAAACAATGTATAACATACATTTTTTTCTGCGATTTTAGTTTAATATGTTACAATTAACAACTATGTAATATATATTTATAGTACGTATAAGAAAACTTCCAGCAAATAAATCATTTGAGCAGAAACTATTTAACTTACAAACAGGTCCGGGTCCAGGACACATATCTATAGTTATATCAGAAGGGTTGTTTTCTATATAACCTGTCTGAAAATAAAGATAAACAAAATAAAACTAATATCTGTTTCCATGGAAACTCAACAGGCAAAGTCTCCCACCTGTCCACACCGACAAAGTAATCATGCATTAAATATCGTGTAAAACAAATAAACAGACACCACAAAGCATTGGACACACATTAAATACGTTTTATTTATACAAAAGTCTACCCAAATACAAACTTAAGCAAAGTTTAGATATTTCTCAAGGATGAAAAACAACCAGTTGTCAGGATAACAGCAAAGAATGGTCACAGTATTTTCTCGCACAACACCGGGCTCTATTCACAGATGATACTGTATGCTTTAAATTAAGAAATACCACTTACCTCACCGTGGAACTGTACAGCAAGAAACACGGTTTGCCAATTATTCACTGAAGACGGGTCAAGCAGTGCGGTACAATCAAATTCGTACATATAACCAATCACATCCGATGTTGAAGACTTCTCTCTGTAAACCGGTGCATCAGAGCTATCTAGACAAACACACGGATGATTCCCTGATGCAATATTCACATAGTGTGTTAAAACTAACAACACAGACACTGTTATTCTATTCCTCGTCATTTTTTACAAGAAGAAACAATTTTAAGTCCATACAGCGAACATGTAGAAAATTAAATATGACACTGATATGACACTAAACAGATGGAAGATAAGGGACTTGTTACGGCAAGGTACACTATAAAACTAGTCGGTTTATTGAGGACGCCGAACTTATAGGTACAGGTTAAAATAAAACAGTCGTATTTAGAAATCACCAACACGAATACATAAACATTATGTTTTGTGATTTATATGAAAACTTCCATATATAATAAGTTCCAAATGCTTGATTTTCAACTAGAGATGAAAGACAAATGAATTTAAAAGCAAAATGTTAACTTACATCGTCACTGGATATACGCACCAGTTGCCCAGAGGTTGTGGAACACAGACCCTATACTCATTTGGCTGCATAAATGAGGGCATTAGAGGAGTCGATTGCCTAATTTTACACAATACTTAATGCAAATTGAACAACAAAGAAACACATATAAACTAAAAAACTGTATTGTCAAATTTATTTTTTACTTCAATTAGGATTTTATGTACGTAAACATACTATTGCATAATTATCTTATTATTTTTTCCCCATTCATTCATAACATGACAAGACTACAGACCTAGATCATAACTACAACCCTACTTAATTAACAGTTAAACATTTAATAGAGATAAGATGTTCATATTTACCATTACGGTCAGATAGTCCATATTAAAGTAAAATTGACATCATGAACATCTGTCAATATATTCTGCTTCTGTGTTGGCTGGGTGAGTATTTGTTTACATACGACTTCATAATACATGTTTGTTTATATGTGTCTGAGGTTTATATGTGTCTGAGGTTTATATGTGTCTGAGGTTTATATATGTCTGAGGTTTATATGTGTCTGAGGTTTATATGTGTCTGAGTTTTATATGTGTCTGAGGTTTGTATGTGTCTGAGGTTTATATATGTCTGAGGTTTATATGTGTCTGAGGTTTAACGTCATACCAACAGCCAGTGACATTTGGTGACTCTCCAAGCTTTAATGGTGGAGGTAGACTACATGTGTTTACCTAGGTGACTCTCCAAGTTTTAATGGTGGAGGTAGACTCAATGTGTTTACCTAGGTGACTCTCCCAGTTTTAATGGTGGAGGTAGACTACATGTGTTTACCTAGGTGACTCTCCAAGCTTTAATGGTGGAGGTAGACTACATGTGTTTACCTAGGTGACTCTCCAAGCTTTAATGGTGGAGGTAGACTACATGTGTTTACCTAGGTGACTCTCCAAGCTTTAATGGTGGAGGTAGACTACATGTGTTTACCTAGGTGACTCTCCCAGTTTTAATGGTGGAGGTAGACTCCATGTGTTTACCTAGGTGACTCTCCAAGCTTTAATGGTGGAGGTAGACTACATGTGGTTACATAGGTGACTCTCCCAGTTTTAATGGTGGAGGTAGACTCCATGTGTTTACCTAGGTGACTCTCCAAGCTTTAATGGTGGAGGTAGACTACATGTGTTTACCTAGGTGACTCTCCCAGCTTTAATGGTGGAGGTAGACTCCATGTGTTTACCTAGGTGACTCTCCAAGCTTTAATGGTGGAGGTAGACTACATGTGTTTACCTAGGTGACTCTCCAAGCTTTAATGGTGGAGGTAGACTACATGTGTTTACCTAGGTGACTCTCCAAGCTTTAATGATGGAGGTAGACTCCATGTGTTTACCTAGGTGACTCTCCAAGCTTTAATGGTGGAGGTAGACTACATGTGTTTACCTAGGTGACTCTCCAAGCTTTAATGGTGGATGTAGACTACATGTGTTTACCTAGGTGACTCTCCAAGCTTTAATGGTGGAGGTAGACTCCATGTGTTTACCTAGGTGACTCTCCAAGCTTTAATGGTGGAGGTAGACTACATGTGTTTACCTAGGTGACTCTCCCAGCTTTAATGGTGGAGGTAGACTCCATGTGTTTACCTAGCTGACTCTCCAAGCTTTAATGGTGGAGGTAGACTACATGTGTTTACCTAGGTGACTCTCCCAGCTTTAATGGTGGAGGTAGACTCCATGTGTTTACCTAGGTGACTCTCCAAGCTTTAATGGTGGAGGTAGACTATATGTGTTTACCTAGGTGACTCTCCAAGCTTTAATGGTGGAGGTAGACTACATGTGTTTACCTAGGTAACTCTCCAAGCTTTAATGGTGGAGGTAGACTACATGTGTTTACCTAGGTGACTCTCCAAGCTTTAATGGTGGAGGTAGACTACATGTGTTTACCTAGGTGACTCTCCAAGCTTTAATGGTGGAGGTAGACTCCATGTGTTTACCTAGGTGACTCTCCAAGCTTTAATGGTGGAGGTAAACTCCATGTGTTTACCTAGGTGACTCTCCAAGCTTTAATGGTGGAGGTAGACTACATGTGTTTACCTAGGTGACTCTCCAAGCTTTAATGGTGGAGGTAGACTACATGTGTTTACCTAGGTGACTCTCCAAGCTTTAATGGTGGAGGTAGACTCCATGTGTTTACCTAGGTGACTCTCCAAGCTTTAATGGTGGAGGTAGACTACATGTGTTTACCTAGATGACTCTCCCAGCTTTAATGGTGGAGGTAGACTACATGTGTTTACCTAGGTGACTCTCCAAGCTTTAATGGTGGAGGTAGACTACATGTGTTTACCTAGGTGACTCTCCAAGCTTTAATGGTGGAGGTAGACTCAATGTGTTTACCTAGGTGACTCTCCCAGTTTTAATGGTGGAGGTAGACTACATGTGTTTACCTTGGTGACTCTCCCATATTTAATGGTGGAGGTAAACTACATGTGTTTACCTAGGTGACTCTCCCAGATTTAATGGTGGAGGTAGACTACATGTGTTTACCTAGTTGACTCTCCCATATTTAATGATGGAGGTAGACTACATGTGTTTACCTAGGCGACTCTCCCAGATTTAATGGTGGAGGTAGACTACATGTGTTTACCTAGGTGACTCTCCCAGTTTTAATGATGGAGGTAGACTCCATGTGTTCACCAAGGTAAAAACCTCCTGTATGCTAGCTGAACAGTTTCTTCACAATGGGAAATTAAGTCCCGAGTGGGATTCTAACAAACAACCGTGATAACAAGCCGGGGACCAAAACCACTCAGTCATGGAGACCGTCTTTGTATTTGAGCATATATAATTACCTGCTGCTTGCTATATGGACTTAAAGAAAATTAAATGCGATATCTATTTAACCACATCATACAACAAACATATTCCCAGAAACATGTAAAAAAAGATCATGATTGTGTATTTGCTTTTTTGACATTGCAATCAGTAAGGTAGCAAGCACAGTGTTGACGATATTTTTAATGAGAATATGTTGTCATTTTATTCTATCCCAGGATTAGTAAGTGGTAATACGTCTTGTCCCGATCTGTGGGTGGCTGACAGAGGATCATGTTATCTGTTTGTTCCTGGACATAGATTCTCCTTCTTTGAGGCTGAGGTAAGTATATATAATGTTAACATACAGAACGACGTCTTTCATTGCAATAGAACGGTCATTTAATTGCCTTCAAGGGGACGTATATATTTATGACAATTAGCCAGATGAAAAGGTGACGATATACTTATGTTTCTAGTATGGAAATGTTTCACAATTTGTCTCAATGCACATACATGTGGTATTTCTTTGTTAAATAAGAAACAGTAAAACATAATTTATGGTGTTAGTTTTATATGAAATATTAAAATCTATGGTGTTAGTTTTATATGAAATATTAAAATCTATGGTGTTAGTTTTATATGAAATATTAAAATCTATGGTATTATTTTTATATGAAATATTAAAATCTATGGTGTTATTTTTATATGAAATATTAAAATCTATGGTGTTATTTTTATATGAAATATTAAAATCTATGGTGTTATTTTTATATGAAATATTAAAATCTATGGTGTTATTTTTATATGAAATATTAAAATCTATGGTGATATTTTTATATGAAATATTAAAATCTATGGTGATATTTTTATATGAAATATTAAAATCTATGGTGTTATTTTTATATGAAATATTAAAATCTATGGTGATATTTTTATATGAAATATTAAAATCTATGGTGTTATTTTTATATGAAATATTAAAATCTATGGTGATATTTCTATATGAAATATTAAAATCTATGGTGTTGTTTTTATATGAAATATTAAAATCTATGGTGCTAATTTTCAGCATTATTGTACACAGCACAAAGGCCATCTTGTTGTTATAGATGATGTCAATGAAAGTAATTTTCTGAAGGCTTACTTAGCGAAACTGTTACGTAAGTTTCTTTCATACATGTATCTTTAAATATACTTATCTTACATAAATATGTCCTTCGTCGAACATAACAAGACCTTTCACAACATCACATAACACGAAATAAACATAACATAACATGAGATAAACATAACATAGCACGAGATAAACATAACATAACACGACATAAACATAACATAACAGCACATAACATCATATAACACGACATAAACATAATATAATACGACATAAACATAATACGACATAAACATCACATAACGTGATGTAAACAACACATAACACGATATAAACATCACATAACATAACATACATTATACTACTAAACTAGCATTGTATATTCGGTCATAACTTCAGACTACAAGATGCGACTTGAATAAAACAAAGGAGATAATTAAGTATTTCATACTATATATATATATTCTTTTATTCAGAAAATAATTGGTGGATTGGAATATCGGATGAACTTATAGAAGGGACATGGACATGGTACCCCACAGGGGAGACCCCGGGATTCGTTGATTGGAGACAAGGGGAACCCACAAACAATGGCAAACAACCCGAGGAAGATTGTGCTATTATGGTCCATGGTGTTGGGTTTGAATGGGCCGACATAGGTTGTGCTAGTAAAAACCCACCAATTTGTGAAATGTAATTATACTTACTAATATTTGAGTTTAGCATTATTCTTTGATATTCTTAGTTAATATTTGTCAAGTAAATTCTGGATCTGTTTAATGTAATGTATTTTCAATTACAGGGAATCTGAAGACGTTAATGGAATTATTGGCTAAAGCGATGCTGGGGCAATTAGAAAGCAACCTACAGATCAAGCAGTAGTACTTTATCAGTAAAATAAACAATTAAACATATTTGTAACTCTAAAACTGTATTTGTTGTTTATTACATAATTTCCTCGTCCAAGGTGAAAAGCGCATTTATCCAGTTTAAGAGAAACTGTCGTAAAACATAATATGGCTGTTAGCCTGTTAAACGTCGTATTAAAAGACACTTTTCATAGAAGCGACTCTTTATCAGAAACAAAACTATACAACTTAACTAAGATAATGTGTTCATGTAAATTTAGATGATCCAGGGATCTGCCACTGTAGTTTAAGGCATGGTGAATATGTTGATGAAATCTAGGCAAAACGTTCCAGATGGCTTCGTATCTAGAGACAATATAAAAAGTAAATCGTTTACATGTATTGTGGCTGGTTTACTACCGTAAGAGCAAACACCTTATAAGGCATAAAACAAAGATGAAGCCATCTCTGAACTCCTGTAGATTTAAACAGCTGACAGTTTTAAGATTTAGTGATTTAGTTGTTTAAAATAAAACAAATAGAAATGTATACAAGAAGTGATCATACACAGGCAATCCAGACGTTTGTTGACATACTGACCTAATGTACAAGTGTATGACCTTATTTATAACATGTAGCTCACTCCAGAGATAAGCCTTGATAAAAGTTGTATCTAGGCACAACTTTAATGAGTTCCAACGCCATGACGATTTATCAGATCTTTTTATTTCTCTTTTACCTTGGTATGTGCTTTCTTAGAAAATATTGGAATTTGTGAAAGTTTACTTACACCTGAAGTGCATGTCGTTTTTTATGTTTTACAGGTATTGTTAAAGGTGACACGTCTTGTCCAGATGTGTGGATTGCTGACAGAGGTTCTTGTTATTTGTTTGTTCCAGAACGAAGTCTGACTTTCTTCGAATCTCAGGTACACGTTTATGACAGGCATAATTTGAAACAAAAGTTACATGTTGGGACATTCTAACACATTTCGGTCTATTTTTTTTATTATCGAGTATTTTATCTTTATTTGTTAATGTTGCCATCAATGTTTCAGTTGTTTGCGGCTGTCAGTTGTTTCTTTTACAATTACTTCTTGATTACTTCCCTGTCCTATCAACACATCTTTAAGTTTATCTGTTGTTTAACGACCCAATCGTGCCAAGATACGAACCCACGGCCTCTCGTTCAGTAGTCTAGCGTGTTACCACTAGACCGCCGATCATCCCTAGCACATCTTTGCTTGAAGACAATCAACTTCACTAAGTTATATTATGATAAGTATGTAAACCAGAGGATGGGGTTTTGTTACACTGGGTTTTGATAACATTAGCTTTATAAACGTTACACACTTAGGTAAGATGAGTGAGCGGATAACAGGTAATTAATTGAATGTCAACTTCTTTGGAAACTTGGAAAAGGATAAATAAGTAAAAATAATCATATGAAAATTTTGATTCCGATGAAAATATCAGACAGCATTCTTATATTACAATATACTACGTCACAATTCTATAGTTATGTCTAGATCACGGATACATTCTTGTCTGGTTTACTTTCAGCATTACTGTACACAACACAATGCTCACCTTGTAGTTGTAGGTGATGCGGAAGAAAACAGGTTTCTACAATCTTACATGCTCAACAAACTGATACGTAAGTTACACATACACAATAGACAACTCCACTTTTATTGTCACTTTTCTCAGTCAACATGGTCGATTCTGGATAGTTTGTAAGCTGAAATATCGCTTTCTTTATTTGATACTTCACAGGTGAACTGTTGACCCTTTTTATTTCTACCGTAAGCTTCCCTTATTCTAACGATGTATTACATTTTACACTTTGTATAGTTCATGGAAAGACAAATGCGGCCTTTATTGACAGTTGACCTTTATTTGGATGTCATTTTGTTTTAAATAATCAACGAAGGCTTTAAAAGAACGACCTTTATTTACAGGATGACATTTATTCGGAGGTGGCCGTTAACACTGTTTTGATTATATGTCACAAATCTCGCGATCTGCATGCTCAAACATGATATGTATGATCCTTTGTAGAACGCAACTGGTGGATCGGGTTGACGGATGAACTTGTTGAAGGGTCTTGGACTTGGTACCCAACAGGAAAAAGCCCGGAATTCACAGACTGGGACGGTGGAGAGCCAAACCCAAATTCAAATAATAATGAAGATTGTGCGTCAATGTATCGAGATGGCCACACACACACACAATTTAAATGGGTTGATATACCATGTAATAACCATCATTCGCCAGTTTGTGAAATGTAAGTCAACACAGCCATTTTGTATCAAGTTCTGTTCTGTTCTGTTTACAGTAATGATATCGCACTTTTGTCAAGAGCATTCATTACGTCACTCAGATATTTCCAAAATCTTTTTTTCTTAAAGTAATAATCTACTTAAAAGGTCTATGTTCGTTTTTGTCTTAGTCTGTTATAAACTGTATTATCATCTGTTACTAGTATTCTAGTTATATATAATGGATAGTTGATCTGTTTCCGTAGGTAATTGTCAACTCTCCGCATATCGTGCTGCCAGTACCGCTAAACGTATCGTATATCGTGCAGTCAATATCGCGATATGTATCGTACATCGTGCTACCAATACCGCGATAAATGTCGTAGCGATATTTCATCTTCCGATATAAAAGCTTAATTATTTGTTATTGCAATCTCTCTTTTAGAGTCATCCAGAGACCAACATTATGATAGTTTACTTCAGTTACAAAGACATCCATGTCAGGTAAAATGTTTTACATGACTTCTTTGATTTAATTTCAGGGAAGCTGAGAACACTGACGTAGTTATTGGTTGACACTTTGATCCTTACGTTATTTGATTCTTTTCATGGTTCTGTGACGTATACCTAGAATAGATAACTAAAACTTTTGTCTGTTGTTTACATAACTTCCATAAAACAAGAATCTTTCCTGGGAGCTCCTTGGCTCAGTGGTTATGGTTTCTGACATGAAGTCGCTAGCCCCTCACCTCTGTGAGATCAAATCCCACCGACATCACGCAAGATCACGTGTGAGGAAGCTGTCCAGTCAGTTTACAGACGGTTGGTGGTTCTAGTATTTGTACGCATGCGCAATGGCGTTGTTTTCATCAACCGTTGAAGACCATTTTAAACACTAATTATACATCTTTGAGATAGCACTTAAATGCATCCGTAGAGTTCAGTTCTTATAATGAAGAACTTTCATACAGACAACCTTTGCACATATCTGTGACGATGGTTTCAAGACTTGAAACTGATCTCCCAACTCAAATATCGACTAAACGTTTATGACTTTGAGTTAAATATGGTTAAAACCAAGCATTAATAATACTGTGTACATGTACGAACTTTGTGATGAAAATTATAAATTCTCGAAAATGGGAGGAAATACTAAATAGCCCCATGTTGCTTTACAGAGGCATGTATTGACCAGCTTTTGATAAATAAACCACAATTTTATACAAAAAAAACACGAGTGAGGTTTTGAACATTTACTTTAAATCTATGGCTCACTATAACTATATAAATACACACAACATCTAAATGTATAGATAGCAACACCACAGCGTTAAAAACCTGGCTGATGCAAATTTTACAATGAACCAAACAGAAGAAAACATGTGTAGATGTTTAGTAATCACGTGCCTTGGTAATAATTAGTGTATGAATCACTTTGTGCGTTATAAATATGGCTCAGGCACTTATCTGAAATAATGTCAGTTTGTCCCACTAACATTTTAATTCGTAGGCTATCATTTTTTCAAAAATATTTCAATATAACATACCGGCGGCCTAACCAAAGCTTTAGTTCTAACAATACATTCCGTGACTAACCGCCATCTTTTCTATGATGATGCCATTTTGTAAATGAGCCAAATACAACAAGAAAAATGCAACTAAGACATGAAGCTTCTTACGAACTTCAAAAAAAGGCTTCATTCTTTATGCAAACTCTCGCAAAAAGGTTTAATTCTTGGTTATGAATTTGCCAGCAGCTGACATGATGAAATTCATCTGTACTGAGTAAGCATCAAGTTATTAAATGTCTTCTTAAACACTTACTGATGATCGAGGCTACGATAGAACTAAGCCAAGAGGATATACCGATGCTGAGTGAGGTTTGCCAATTAAAGGCAGTGAACTAAACTTGTTACGAATCATTAAAGATGTACAAGATAATGATTCAGAGGAAAGAAATACTAATTTCTAACTCATACAGGATCACATAATATAGCAAGTAACTACACAGGACACCAGAACGATATGAAGACAACATTGGTACCATAAAGGTGAATATTTAGGACATAATAAAACAATAACGAACATATTTTATACAAATCAATGAATTGGTTATGAACTTGAACAGTACAAACATTATGACGTCATGGTTGCTAGATAGTATACATAAATATCAACAATAACAATTACAATAAAATGAGTATTTACAACATGTTCCTAACATAAGATAGTCATCAGTAAACTTTTAGAAATAAGTTAGAATAGAACAGCATTGAGACACAGGGTGCTAATATTGGCTCCGTGTCATTCACAGTTATAAACAATTTGACATAATTCAAAGCCAAACACAATATACTACTGAATACTTAGTTTAGTTTGGTATTCTAAATGGTTGCTATGTAAACATTGACATCCTTTAGATACCAACCAAAACGTATCCACTCCAATATATGGTATTATATGAACATATACATTAGTTAATGCTTATCAGCATTCCGTCATTGTACATATGACACGATAAAAATATGAACTTGAACTGCGATAATTTCGGATAGTTCAATAATTCGGACACAGACGAAGACGAATATACAATAAGGTCAACAATACTCAAACAAATGCAAAACAAGGTAAATCAATAATCATGATTGTTCGCTACGATAGTCACTTAGTATCTCGAGAAATTATTATAGTAATAAACACGAACGTACTTGGTTGAGTTCACTGTTTCTATTTGTAAAACATGGAGGCATATTTTACAGGTTTTAGGGACATAGTATTGCTTTCAAAGTTTCTTTTACCATTTTAAGGAGAGTATTCAAGTTCTGATACTAAGACGTAATAGTTTGACATTGAGTGACCATTTCTTGATGACACAAAGTCAAAATAAACATAATTTCGACACAAACACTCTCAGGTGACGTTTGTTTAAAATCAAGAAATGAAATACTTAACGTCGATCATTTTATCTCTGTGTGTTTCTGAAATAAACTATAAATTAAATTTTATAGTTTTGTCTTCATCCAGACTTTTATAAATTATGCTTTTTGAAACATTTTTTCTAAGAATTGTATATATATACTTGATTATAAATATTCTCGTTGATTATATTTTTCTAAAACTCTCGTATTATGGCAACATCAAAAGGTACACATGATTTAGTTATTTGCCGTATTGCCATGTTGTAAAATACATTACATATTTACATATACATATATTACTTCCAACTAGGTGATAATACGCTTTTTTTGTACAAATGTATAAAATTGGAAACTGTGCAATATTTACATCAAAATTACAGTTCTTAGAATTTATTTTGGTGTTAAAAATAAGATAATATATTAGATATAAAATTCACATATTTACAATAAACAGCTTGTCTCGTGTAATACGTCATATTGCACTATTGCATTACGTATACATGCGGACACAGATCTAAGCTGTAAACTAATTATGTAATTTTCCAATTAGTATATATTTAATATCATATTTACGTTTACATATACAATAGTTGACATAGTTAAACTAATGCATGCTGACGTCATTTTCTAAATTTAAATATACTAAATATGGCACAAAATGAGAAATAAATTATCTTGTATTATCATAAGTTTAGTTTAAATCTTTATGAACGAAAATAGCATTCAGCATTTAGTTTTGTACAATGTCAAAATAATTTTTAGATTGTTTTTATCTATTATAATTAAGAATAAACTTTAAATATATATAATTAGTTACAAACGGTTGTAAAACGTAAAAAAGTTCTAAGTTATAGTGAAATGATTGTTTTAAAAGAGATCGTAAATAAATAATCTTAAAATATCTGCCGTAAAATCAATGTACTAGCGTGTTATCACAAACAAATTAAAACAACAATTGATTAAATACATGTACATCAACATAATGTAACAAATGAGAACAGACAAATAACAACAACAACACTATTAACATGTCATGTGTTGATATTTTCCCCACCCATTCTCAGATTAAATAGTTCTAAATGATTTTACTACATTTATGAACAATTCTCTGTCTACCAGATACACTGTGACAGATATAAACACACACAGCATGAGCTGCAAACATGTTACAAGATTCACACTTTTATTGTTCGCTGTGTTTATGATCCTGGACAATCCCATTCATCACTACTGTCATTACAATCTCCATACCCGTCACATTTATAATTCTCATCAATACACATCGAGTCAGCACACATCCATTGTCCACTTCCACACGCAAAACCTGACAAAAACAAAAAACTATGACGTCATTTCTGTCACCAGTTCAAACTACTATACGTGAACCATTTGGAAACAGTCCTGTGATGTATTTTAACGTTAAATATCTTGCAACTCTCTTATTTTAAAAATACAATTTTCAATATTTTCAATCTTTTATGTGGTTTGAAGTTAATTTCAGAGTCTAAGTTAAGAACACATTTTATAATAATTCCCAAACATCTACCCTATATGTTTGCAATGTTTATTGCTCAGATTTTCCAAAACGTAAACTTCCAGGTATATGTATAATACATTGACCTGATATTTAAAGATAAAAAATCTAAGTTAGAATATGTATTTGAACCAAACAGTGAATTGGTTTGTAAAAGTTGTATTTCATGTGCTAGTTAATGATCCTTAAAGTTGTATTTCATGTGCTAGTTAATGATCCTTAATAATGATAAGATTTTATCCTACCTCCGGCTGTTGACGACGTTGTTCTCATTGTTGAACCAGTAACTTCTGAAACAGAAACAAACATGACATGTCGTAATATGTTGTACACATAAAACATATATTTGTTTGATGAAATATCCGCATAACAAAGTTACGGCATAAGTTTGTAACGTTGAATACATACTGAGATTTCTTTCATTAAACCTTTAACAATGTAAACTTATTCATAATGACACAAATGAAATAAGATTATCAATCAAAGCACTGAAAATACCCAGGGAAACTCAACTTATACAGACGTGAACTGCAACATGGAACGGGGACTAGTTAGACAATTGCTTGATGGATGTAGAATAACGTATCACTTCGCTCAAAAATCAAAATTCGTGCGTTCCGAATATGAAAAGCTGAACTATTACGTAGTTTCCAAAAATGATGATGTCACCTAAAACAAATTACTAGAAATTTACCTGTGCATGGTTCATGACTCACAGACACGTCATCAATGGCATTATCCGTTCCATAATGAGATTGTTCAGTCCTCATACTGGTGAATATAAGTCTCATGTTGACATTATCAGGTAAACTTATACATACTTCACGCCAGTAATCATGTAAATCATTGACAGGAGCTTGCCACTGATCTGTTACAACATTCTTCTCCATATCCTCGAATGATAGCTGTAATAATATAAAAACTTGTTTGTGAATTCACTGCATGTCAGTTACTATCTGCTAGGAGGTAATGATTATTAAAAATCATACTTTAGTGTATCTATTTCATATATCAGGCAGCACATGTAACAAGTTTTTTCGTTTTTACTGTTTTTTCTCACATTTAAGTGAGTATATATATGTTTGTACGTGAGTCATATGCTTGTACGTGAGTCATAGTTTTTACAAACTAAATGTTTTTCTTGTGTTATTCTTCATATGCATTTAACGTTATACTTTGCAATCATGTGTTGTTTTGAGTTAAGCTACTTTATGTTGTTTTTTAAAACTTTGTGTTGTTTTATGTTACTTTGTGTTGCTTTATGTAACTTTGTGTTTTTAATGTAGCTTCACGTTAATATTTGTTGCTGTGTTTCGTCTCATGTTTTTTGAGTTGCTTTGTGTCACATTGTGCTGTTTTAATTGACATCCTGCTGTTTTAAGATACTGTTGTGACCAGCCATAGAAGAGCCAAGAAACGTTCATTATCTTCATGCGCGAAAAATGAAAGCAAACATATTTTGATTATTAATACCTCCAAAAGTCCTGCCCTGGTATCATACCACTGGGAAGAATACATGTGATAGAAAAACCGAACACTTCGTCCAACTTGTGAGTTAAAGATCGGGGACAATAATGATGCACTGTCATTCTTGCTTCCTTGGTTAGCCTCTGTGTACATGTAATAGCCTACAAACAGATATTTACAATCATTTTATCTTTAAACGAAAACCTCCTAGTTTCACAGACTTTCAACTATAGTAAATCCACTTATTTCGTGCATATTTTTTAAACTTTGTTGTAAGTCCTGGATCATCCACCAGTGCTGAAGCAGTGTCCCTCACATCCTAAACAACGTCATACTTTCGTAAATACTATATGTGAATCAGGGTTGGTGATGAATGATTTTGGATGCAGCATTTTGAGTTCTTTTTTACAGTGAAACTTTTAGCTATAGTGTCCAACAGTCTTTTGCTTGACATATAAAAACGCTGTTAGTTAAAAACATAATATTAGACTTTCAGCTTTATTGGATAGAAGCGAGTGATAGATTATTTACTGTGTTGTAAATGAAAGATAAACACGTAATGTAGTACCTTCAGGCGTGCCGGAAGTATGGTCTGCCTTGGGTCCTGTCACTGGAGTTGGTGTTTGACCTTTGTAACGTTGCCAGTGGAACTCTGTAGTTCGTACCAAATCATATCCACACATATATGGATGTTCAAACGTACAGGTGACATTTTGCAATGGCACTGAAAAATCGAACAGTTTTTATTACATGCAATGCTTGTTATATACTTTTTAACTTATTTTAATAAATTTAGCGTACACCTCGCTTGTTTCAATATTTTCTCTATATCCATTGTTTGATAAGCTTTTGTATCTGATTATCAGAATTCATAAATTGTTATGCTACTTTATACGAAAGTGAACAATGGCAAATTTTACTTGTTTTTGCTTGGTTAAAACAATTTTACATGACCTAGGAGATGGGCAAGTGAATTAGTTTACAATGTATAAATTGTGAAATAACTCACGACAAACGTCGCCCTCATCACTTTTATCGAGACACTGTGGTGTCCGGTCACATAAGTAATCTTTTGATATACATCTTCCACTGAGGCACTTAAACTCATCTTTCGTACATTCTGTAAATAAGTCAAACAGGATTATAACGATATATTTCAATATATCTAAGTTGTACAGGTCATAATTCTAAATACTATGTCGACATTCAGGAAATGGTATGACGCCATGCTTTTATTCTACCTACGACATTGATGACGTCATGTATTTATCATGACTACATTATAACTACAATATTGATGACGTCATACATTTGTTCTCACTACGACGTTGAAAAAGTCATTTATTTATTCTAACAACGACATTGATGACGTCATGTATTTATTCTAACTACGACATTGATTAACTACGACACTGATGACGTCACACAACTTTCAGGGTCGAAATAAGTTAACACATATCTAGCTTAATTATCACAGCATATGCTTGTGAAAAATACGTTTTTAAACACAACATTGAACTTATAACTTGTAAAACCCCGTACCACACTGGTCTTCGTCTGACTCATCTAAACAATCCACAGTTCTATTACATAATGCTGCTTGCGGTATACATCGGTCATAGGATCTACATTTAGTGTAGTTTGGCCTACATTCTGAAATGTAAATATCAGTGTAAGTGTACAATTCATATATAAAATAATACGTTATACATGGATATATCATGAAGTACATGTAAGTTTGTGATGCTGGAAAGAGTTTGTCTTATTGACAAAAAAGCAACATATGAACATGTCAGAAATGGATTTTTTAGATTTAAGAAGAATAATTATGTGTCTGATCTAAATTAATGACCTTCATTATTTCATTACAAGAAAAAAAAATGTAACTACGTAAGTCAATGATATTTTATGCAACAATAAATGTATGCTTAACAATTGTTTTTATTGACAACTGGTCGTGAACTTAGGGTAAACTATGTACTATGAGATATCTTACCATAGTCCGGACATACTCCTTCTTTCATGTATATATCATCCAGTGCAATAAATGAACGGAAGAAACCTTCAGACAGTGAATTACCCACAACATCATACGTAATATTAACCACTTCAACTGAAGGTAAGTTTAACTGCCACAGTGTCCAGTTATCATCGAATGTGGACTGTGCAACATGTGTGTCCCTCACACAACCATTACAGTCAACCTGAAACATATTCTCATATCAATGTACTAGAACATGGGAGAGGTCAGAGGCTGAACTTATCAATTCAATTAACACTTCTTTATATCTGTATTTAAACTAAGAGCAGACTGATTGGTATGTTTAGCTGAAATGCTGTGTATATACAGCGCAACCTCTCCAAAGCAACACCCTTTGGAATTAGCAAAATTATGATGTTGTTGAGAGGTTGTTGCTCTACAGAGGTTAAATTCATAGTTAAATTATACAGTGGGAGAAATTAGGCAGTTGTTAAATGGAGGTTGTTGTTCGAGAGAGGACCGCTCATGAGAGGTTGTATTGTATTACATAACAAATGGTTCTAGAGGCTTTTTGTCAACAAGAATCTTGCATTTGAAAACTTTGATGGACATAATTATACAAAGGTCGACCTTGTGAAATATTAAATGTTAGTCCAGTCAAATTAACAGATGAGGTAGGACTAAATGGTACAGAATTTATTTTGTTATAAAACGATCATGTATATGATAACATACATAAAAAATAAAATAGGCCAAAATCTGACCAGTTTTAACAAAATAAATAAGCTTTTCATTTTCGGATAATTTCACTGTCCGAAAACCCGTACAGTTGCGTATAAAATCCGTATTGCATCGTACTTTAGTGAGTCGTTTTCATTAATTGACGTCTAATAAATCAGCCTACTATCGTCTTAATGTTCTTAGGAGTTGATATACTAAGTAATCACTATATATAGCTGAATATCTACCTATATTAAGGCATGATTTTGATAGTCGGTTATCAATAAAGAGTCCTAACCTAATGTATACTTGACCAGGCTTACGTTAATGTATTGTTGATCAAGACCGAATGCTTTTGGAGCCTATTTTTTTTGTACTGAACGTTTCAAAAGAGGAATCTTTGGTCTAGTAACCCACTTTCTACCAAATGAGACCACGCTGTTTGCGGCAAAACCGTACATGGGGTGAATATGTATATTATATAATGGACTCCCGACTTTTATTTGTCTAGAAACACAAAGAATGAACATGTTTTCTTCCTATTTTTTGTTAATTTTATCAAAGATGTGAATAATGAAGAGTGACTTCTTGCAGAAAAAATGACTTTTTATGAAAATACAAATGGAAATAAATGTAGCAAACTTCCAAAAAATGTAAACCAATGAGAAAGTAACGATAACGACTGGCTTTTCGATAATCACCGAGATTGGGATCTATCAAACATATGACAGCTTAACAATCCGCATTTTGCGCAAGTGGGTAATTAATTTTTAAAAAAAGACATCTGATGTGAATGAATAAAGAATAAACAATCAAAATATATCAACTTACTATTAAAATAATTTAAGTCTACAAAAAATAATGATTCATTTAATTTAGATTATAAATTACAGTAAAACTCACTTACAGCGAACTCGGTTACAGTGAAAACTCGGTCACAGTGAAACGATTTTTTTGGCCCGGCTGAGGCCTTCTTTATTCTATATAACAATGTACGGTTACAGTGAACTCGGTTACAGTGAAAACTCGGTTACAGTGAAATGATTTTTTTTGCCCCAGAATCATGTTTTAGAGGAAATATGCTCGGTTACAATGAAACTAAATTTTTTCAAACATCAAAGCAAAAACTTTTATTGACCGTGATAATTACGTATTGGATATTATTTTGACCCGTAGCTTTCCATTGTTATGAAATTCAATAGCGTTTTCACGGGTGATAAATACCGATTACCGGAGTGTATCAATTTAAATTATTTTGTTTGAGTAAGTTCTCAATGTTTTCGCAGTCAATTATTTCATGTTTATTGAGTGAAAAGGATTTACAAAATAAAATTGCATACATTTTAAAAGTCTCATTTTGTTTGCGTTAGTCAGTCAGGAAATATTTATGTTAAAATATGGAAGGGTCGCCATCTCGAAAACGAAAGCAACTGACATTAAATACCAAATATGAGATTATTAAGGCGTGTGAAACTGAATCTAAAACTAGTGTTGCAAAGAAATTTGAAGTAGCACCGAGCACGATCACTGGAATATTGAAAATGAAAGACATGATTATTCAGTCTTTTCATTCATCAACTTCATCACCATCGCGAAAACGTCATCGATCTGGAAATGCTGATACCGTCGATAAAGCTCTGTTCGAGTGGTTTACGGGGGCCAGACATATATTTACATAGATCTAGAAGAATTATACCTCCGATACAGGTTATAACGAAGTTCGTTATATGTGAGCAACTTACAGTGAAATTTCACTATAAGCGTGTGCTCGGTTACAATGAAAACTCGGTTACAGCGAAATAATTTTTATACCCCCTGGCATTTCGTTATAAGCGAGTTTTACTGTACTAGTTTTCATAGCATAACCAATGTTTGCAAAGATATGATGATTGGTACTATACTGTTCAGGGTTGTTTCGTGCATGCAGGTGACTAACATGACGAGATGCTTTGTAGTTTTCGATTTAGGCTGAATATTTTCACCGAATATTACTCAAACTTATAACCAGGATAAAATCAGATTTCTGAGCGAATGTCTCATATTTAAGGAAAACCAACTGAGTCCAATTATGTATGAAATTTCAATTTTTAAAATAGTTAGACATATCATGGATAGTAAAGACTATAAAATGTTATGTATTGAAGAAAAATTATGATAGACACTTCATGAGCCGACAAATATACTCTTATTATACTTTAAAATTTATACTTCCGTTATTTTTTTTTAAATTGACATTGTTATCCGAAAACATTGTCTTTCTGCATCTATTAATGTCATGATATTCTAGGCTGAAATTTGACATGTAATACTTGTTTTTCAAAATTAAAGAGACCTTCTACACAAATATTTAGCTGATCAATATGCCAAAATAAAACCTGACATTACCATAACAGTTGATCAACAATACCAATAATTTGTTGCGGCCGATGACAAACATACATTCAAACGCGATTATGAGTGAAATCTGACTTTTTCACATGAGTTGAAAAATGGTTCACTTCATACGATTGCATTATTATATCTACAAGTATTCTCTGAGGTCAAACAGAACAAGTTGTTTCGTTAATTTTACTGACCAATCATCCAATTAAGACTCTTCTTTCCATGGTTATAGGTAAATAACCCATCTCAAATTTTACATGGAGGTGTTTATAAATGAAATAAGTTAAAATTAAGATTAGAACTATTAAGACACCTATAAGTAAATTGGAATGTATTGTTTCAACTCACAATAAAATAGTTTTAATAAATACAAGTGTTTACAATGTCAGCTTGTTCAATAGTTTATCCATATGATTCAAAGATTATTGGGATGCAGACATTTCGGCCGCGATTGCGTTCGATTGGGTTTCTCTTCTAAGCTCTTCAAGCCGGCGTACTCTCTTCATACGAGAGTCCAATTGAACCGGCCTTAGATGTTCATGTTGTGAGAGCCATTTGAGGGCATAAATTATGAACTACTAATTATCACTCGGACGAACAATCTGTTCCGCTAAATTAACTGACTTTACAGATTATTAGAATTTTGCGTCAATAGTAAGCCATTTTGTGAATCGGGGTTTTACAGTTATATTTCTGATTACGGTTAAGTTTTATATCTGTATGTTTATCAAGTGAGACCAAATTATGGCGAAATATGACTGCAGTTTTCAGTTATCTATATTCAAAGTTTAAACAAAATACGGTAAGGCCACACCAATTTAATTACAGTACTTGTTCATCCGATTTGTCGCTCCTATTATTATTATCAAAATTAGAAAAATATCATTTTGTTATTTTTTGCTTCCTATTATCGCTTGCTCATTCCCACAATGTTTTTCTACAGATAAGTGCTGGTCTTAAGGTACCCTCATTTGTCTTGGCTGAAAACATTTCTGACTCCTTTCGTTCCTATAACGGGTGATTCAATAATTTTCATCAGAAAACAATCAAATAAGGACATAAAAGCGTTTTTACTGGTAAACGGCAACAGTTATTAAAATAAATGAACACAGACTTTTTATTCACATTCCCACTTTCTTGTTTGACAGAAGGAATCAAAGATGATATTTTTAAAAATTATTTCGCCCGCTCGCTAAAATCGGATAAGTAAAAAGTATTATTAAAATAAATATTTCGCTCGCTCGCTTGCTTTCATCAGAAAAAAATCCGATGATCAAGTTATTAAATTGGTATGGCCTAATAATCATAGTAGGTGGCATTTTATTAGTGTCGGGTTAGAAATGTCTACAAGTGCATTAAATTGATACATGTACGTACAATGTATTTACAAAGCTTTGCCAGATTTTTATAGGAAAGTCAATATAAAATAAAGACTGATCAGGGATGCAGTCAGTCTGGACTGAAGAAGTGTGAATTTTCGGACTTCATGAGGTATAGAATCGATGGCCCGCGGTCTTGATCCAGTAGTTAAGTGTGCTGGACTTGTTGATTTCCTTATGTGGAGAAGTTAAGTGGAGAAGTTGCCAGCTCCATGTAGGATGGTAATTAAGCTAGTACTTGTTAGAATGCAGTCTGGGAGAACTGGTTTGGTAAATTGGCCATCGTTGAATACCGTTGAAAACCGCGTTAAACGCATCGAAACAAAGACCCATTATGCATGATGGATGCAAATCAAATACCTTAATTAGTCAGACAATATCATGATGGACATCAGGAGCGTAGCCAATTTTGACTCTGGGGTAGAAATTGTTGGATTTAAATTGAGGGATCACTAGACTGTTTATTATGGCGTCAAATAACAAAGCTATAGGCCTTTTTCGCTTTGGAGAGGAATTTAGGATTTTTTAACTATTTTTAGTTGCCATGGCAACAAGACTTCAAAAGGATAACTAATATTTTAGGGATTTGAAAGAGATTTACTTTCTTACGGGTCATGTTGTAAAGTTCTGTAAAATTGTATCTCACTTTCACGAGATAAGTCTAATTTCTATGTTACCATAAGTGGGTGGGGTAATTTAACATCTAATTTTGACTTCAAACAGTACAAATGCTAAAACATCTTTTATTTTTTGTATTTTTGTATTATGCAGGGCTGATATTATTCATGTTTTGTAAAATTTAATAGATATTTATAATTTATCTGATGTATTTGTCAAAGTTATCGCATCAGTTAACATGCTATTGACGTATTATTTGATAAATGATGACCTATACTTAAAACTAATTTCTGGAAAAACGGTCGATCCGATTTTGTCCTATTTTTATCCGGATATTGTAGAAAGTCTAAGCTTTCAAATGAGCCATATTTCATTTCTGTACCATTTTGTCCTGGGTTCGACCAAAATTTGTCATAACTTGACTAGACTATGTGGCCTTTATTGACAAGTAGCTTTTAATCGGAGTAAATTTTGTTCTTAACAATCAATGACGGTTTTAAAAGATATGCCTTTATTCAAAAGGTGGTAAAATAATCACTCACATGTATATTGAAAGTAACATTAGATTTCATCTGGTAGAAAAAGGAGAAGCAGTATTGTCTACTGTGTAAATAAAACATTTGCCACATGGTGATATGTTTGCTGGTCTGAAGTCCATAAGCATTGATGTAAAACAAACGTCCTGGAATAATATTATATACAAACAATGTTAGCTATGATAGAGTTATAGCACCATGAGTACTTCATACAACAAAAAATCAATCGGGTCACCTCGGATCTTACAACTATAGGATGTATTGAAATATTATCTATGAATTCATACGATTATGAAAAAATAAACATATTTGTTTTTTTGCATATTTTGTCGATTTTAAAACAGTATAACATTGTTTACATCATAATTGATAATTATTTCAAACAAACAATGACAAATGTGCCCAGGAAAGGCTTAAGAAAATTTCAGTTACGGAGAAAATGGCTTAAAAACAGCATCTACATACATTGTAATTATCTCCCTTATTATAAACCAGAAAATTGGCTTGTGCCTTTATTTTTTCAGTTTCAAGCTTCAAATTCAAAAATTAACATTCTTATCAATAGATTTATTCAATCATCAAACTTTATATAATAGGGATATGATGATAAATGAGAAATAATATAAGGAAGTGTTTTGGGACCGTGGGAAAATCTTTTTTGGATTCATAAGTCAATATTTTAATTTGGATTGTCTCCCTTAGATATTAAAAATTGAAGAGATCAAGTCTGATAGGTACTTTTGTAGATCATTTCTATTTTCCCAGTATACAACTATTGTACGTAGGTAAAATGGATAAAAAAAGAAGTTTAACCATGCTTTATAATAATTTATAAAAATACTCCCAGTGACATCATGTAGGAGCAAAAAATACAACTACAAACTTCTTTACGATAAGCAATATACGACAGCCAATCTTTGGTGCACTTCATCATCTTAATATACTACTTAAATGATTTCATATAGAAATAAAACATTTTAGCTCGAAGTCGAGAGATTGTTTATAAAGAACATAAAATGTCAATGACGTCATAATAAACAGATATCTACCTTCTTCTGTAGATTTTGTGTGGTCTACAAATTTCTTATTTCCAGTTTCTTTCCTGACAAACGAAGCGTTCACCAACCACCAATCTGAGGCATCGCCAACTTCTTGATGCAACGCGCATAGATTTCCATTATCAAATGTGCATTTATAATTGTTCTGTAACGCTAAAATATATTATAAAATGAACATTTTAACCGTGCTTAGCTTCAACATTTTAATGTGGAATTTGTTCGAACTTGGTTTGTTTAATTGATAATCATAACAGTCTGGTGCTGATCGAGTTAATCGAAGTTGGAGCTCGAGTTTTCTCACCGTGTTCTGCTGTCGATGTGACAGTGTTTTAACGTAGTAAAAGTTTAATAAGATGCACGAAGTAAAACGGATATGCAGTAAAACCTCGATTATCCGAAAGCCTGGCGTCATACGAAAATAATTTTCGGAAACGACTTCCCCCTATATATTTCAATATAAAATAAACTAGATTATTCGAATCGTTCATCCGAAACCATGGATTATCCGAAATGATATTTCGGTCTCGCACTCGATTTCGGATAATCGATGTTTTTACTGTATATACATGACTAAACCTAGTATATAAGAAAGTTTAATCAACTTACCGGTACAAGATTTCTCATCGGACTCTCTGTTGTATTCAAAGTCATCACAATCTATAGCGAGATTACATCTGGATCTTTTAGGTATACATTTACCTATCTCAGCATCTCCCTTGGGTCCTTTACATCTGAACTCGTCCGCGCTACACACTGTAAGCAAATACTCATATTTGAAGCTTACAAAACTACGAGTATCATTATATAAAATAGTTACAAATTTCATTCAAATACGCATCATAGATTCTACAAGTCAGGTAATTGTCGAGGCGCTCTTGTATTCGGCGAATTCATTGAGACCAAAAATTCACCTGATTTCGCGATATGAAACATTCGCGATTTCAGATTAATTTACAGTAAATCAATCAGTTACTATACTCACGGACATTTTCACACATCCCAGGGATGGCCATGACGTCATCGATGGCTGTTTTAAGAAGATCTCCAGTTTTGAAGATAACCTGATACCGACCTAAATTAAGATCAAAGAAGCCAGTTTTCCATTCGTCCACAGCATAGTACGCACCAGAACTCCACGGTGTGGTTGTGTCTGAACTCACCTCACTACAAAACAAAGAAATTGATGAAATATGTTCACATTTCTGTACTGACTAATAACTTATTATATGCATAAGTGTATTTTATTATCTATAACACCTTTCGTTTACAAAATCATAGTTTTATCATATTCTATATGACTTGTGTTCTATGCTGGAATTAGTCTTTTTTTTTAAATAAGAAGGTTCGGTCTTGCTAAATGATCACCCAAATTCAGTGCCAACCGATTTGACAAAATATAGTAATCAAAATGAGCATCAAGCAATGACCCGATATATATGTGTGTATACCCTTACCTCCAGCGTACTTGGGCGGTCAGGCCGAGCTTTATCTCTCCCCGCTGGTAATATGAGAACCGTATACATGTTTGACCACTTACATTAAACCAAGGGGACAACAGCTCGGCATCACGAACTTCTTTGGTCTTGCCGTAGAAATATCGTCCTACAAAATATAAATATTCAAAATGTCTGGACGGTCAGGTAACTATTTGAGTTTCACGTTTAAAACATTAGAATTTGTCTCTGAGTAATAAGATATTTTATATACAAGACAGCCGCAAGCGGTGCCAACACTCGTCTGTTCACTGCATGTGTGAGATCTATCCACCAATGAAGTTTCATGTTGCTACCTCTTATGAGCCACATTAAAGTTTTTGCACAATACAGACGCAAACATGACGCAGACATCGCAATGATCACAATAGCTCGACTTCTTCATTGAAAACTGAAGAGCAGCATTAGTAAATAATCAACGTTAACATTATAGCAATAGTAAAGATGTCGTTTTCATGATGTTTGGTAAATATCGCTTAAGAAGACGCTGCCAAAAGAAGTCAGTAGAAAATCATTTATTCGACCGAGGTAAGCCGAATGTTTGTCTACGTCCGATGTTTAACTGTTGTTTTAAGCAAAATGCCATGTTTCAGCGGCAAATGTGTTTAGATCGCGTGGAAAACTGAATTATGCAAATACACGCGTCCCCTAGAAGTCTTGACAGAACATTTTATCAACAATATCACAAGATAATAAACATACCCGGATATCCGCCAAATGTGTAATCATATTGTGGAGCATTAGATTGTGTATGCCACTGTCCGTCTATCTGTACGCTCGCAGCCTGTTTATTACCGTGTGCTAGATTCCAACCACTGAAGTTATATCCGCACAGATATTTGTCCTCAAAAGTACATGACACCGTTCGGTCTGTAAATAAATAGAACTATGTTTTTTATCACATATATACAAGAAAACTTACACTGCTTTAATAAATCAGACTTCACTTAAAAGTAGTAACACCCCTCGTACATAACTAAAGTTTTAATATCCCTTGTACACAACTATAACGCCCCTCATATGCAACTAATATCGTTACATCCCTCACATACAACTAATGCTGTAACGCTCCTCATAAACAACTAATGATGTAATACCCCTCACATACAAACACATGTTGTAACGCCCCTCACATACAACTAATGTTGTAACTCCCCAAGAATATGTTTAATTTTGTAACACCCCTCGTATAAAATACATACTACAAGGCCGGATTTCATCGGAATTATCGCCGCAATCATCAACTCTGTTACAGATAAGATCTTTGTAATACAAACATTTTCCATTGTCACATCGAAATTTACATTCTGAAATAAATCATATACATAATTATAAATATGATATAACGACATAAATATAATATAACGACATAAATATGATATAACGACATAAATATAATAAAATGATAATATAATATTAGATATGATTTCTAGTCAACTGTCAAATTAAGTCCTTTACTTATTTATGAACGACTACAAAAAATAAGTCTATCTTAACCTTGATTGTGTTAAAATAAGATTGTCAATGAATCTATTAACCAAAGTTATAAACATGACATGAGGTCTATCAAAATTCTAAAACCATGATACAAATGAAGTATTATGTAGATATGACTTCGAATCATATTCAAAAGCGTAATACTATAATTTCTATCAATGCAAATCAAAGCTAGAATAAGTATACATAGTCATTACAAAAAACGCATTCACCAGGTAAATTAAACTATTCATTCTTCAGTGAACATTGAAACACACATGCAAGTTCCCATGCAGTTTACTAGAAAAAAACTCTCATTCAAAAAAAATGTTAAAACATTGAAATCATGCCACAGCGACCACTTACAACAAGAATAAAGACATTTAAGCACGACAAAACACAATTAATATATTACACTGACAAACAGTAAAGACACGACGTTCTTATATAATGACAGCAAAAGAAATACATTTAGAGACATCGAAGGTTTAGAAATGTTAATAAATAACATTGTCAAGAGTGGTTTCGTCAGTCAAAGAATATCTCTATAATCAATAATTGTATTAATGCTATGTTTCTTGAAATATCCAGTCAACACGATTATAAAACACAACAGAGCAGAAAGAAAGCATTGACATTGACAATTTAATATAATTATCAAGTTACTTTTTTCTTACGGTCTACCTTACCAGTTTTTTCAGCAATCCAAGGTAATAACTGGGTTACATTCGTATATATATTAGGCCTTTCCGTCATGTTGCAAAAATTGGCAACATAACTTGCCACTCCAAATATTTTCCAAGTCTCACTTTTATCCATGCAAAGCAGAGGTCCTCCGCTATCTCCCTATAAACAACACGTCGTAAGTAGATTTATATATTTATGTATTATAATACAGTTGCTAACACTATTTAACCTTGAGGTCCCACAGTGTTAAGTTCTATGTGATATAGTTCCAACACGATCACCACCAAATCTGTAAACTTGTAGGTCAAAAACAGAAACACAAATTCAAGATATTTCATGAATTACTTTAAGCGGACAGTGGAAAACATTTAGACGTTAAAAAACCCACACACACCAAGCACTTCAATATATATAATGTAAACAATCATGAGTACTTGATAAAAAGTGCAAACAAAACTAGGCTTGTCATGCAGCAATACAACATACTGGCTTCACAACAAACAAACAAACTAAACTACGCCAACATAACCAATCATGCATGTTACTGAAACTGCGCAATACTAAAGCCATTACCATGCACATGACGCCGAGGTCACATGACTTATACCTATTTTATTTTCTATCCATGAATGAAACATTGAAACGTTCGTGAAAACATTCGGTCTTTCAGTCATATTGCAAAAGTTTCCGACGTAACTATTGACACCTCTGAGTTTCCATGTCTTGTCTTTGTCCAGACACAACAACGGACCTCCACTGTCTTTCTACAAAGCCAATTGCTTATCAGAGCGCCACATTATAACAATACATTGTAAACTATACTACGATTTAAAAATAAATCAAATAAATCTTTACTGTGTTTAGTATCTTCTTTAAATACACTATTGAACTTGATTCTTCGAACGTTCAATGGTTTATTTTGTTCAGCTTGATAACATAATGTGTCCATAAAGTAGCCTGTACAATCGTTTATTCACAGGTGGTGTCACCTAACGCAAGTTTAGGTAAACATATGTCTACCTGCGCCCATTTGTATAAAAAGTTAAAAGTTAACCATTTCGTCTGTTGGCTGCCCTTGTTGTATCAAACCTTTGACGACCAGGTCAGTCAACAGACGAACTGAGGCTCTTGATGACTTCTTTACCAATACAAAACACTTGGTTTATATCTAACCACACATAATTTCTGATCAAATTTAAACTCAAGTTTTTATATTCAATCGTTTTATCCAAATTTTAACCAAATCTCAAATTTGACCAAGAGGTTCAAAATCAACCAATGATTAAACAACTGGGTGCTGACGTCTACAATGACGTCATCATTAACTTACTTTGCATATTGATCTGATTCCTGAGTAATAACCAGCACAGAGAAACGTGTCGTACACTTCACCGTCCCAGGCCACAGAACTGTTACACTTCTGGGTGTCCCATAACGTCATCTTCAGTTGTTGTAACACTTCAGCGTATTCTCCTGAATTATGAAAATAAAACGCAATAAACCACGTGACGTTTGATAAATGCGATGACAACTTAGTATCTTGTTCAATGCTTATAGTTATCAGAATAGAAACGAATACTAAATACTTGGACACTGGCCATCAGTGAGTGATTTATCAAAAAAATATAACTTATACCTAACTGAACCCATGGTCAATTAGGTATGATTTAGGGAATAAAGCCTTGGCAATATTGTAAACAGCTTTTCTTAAAACAAACAGTATGTACTTGGTGGAGAACTTATGAGGCCTTAACATGTTGGTTTCTAGTTACCTGGCCTACACTTATTTCCCCCCAAGACTCTAAACTTTTGATTAAGCCCAAGTAACGATACATCCGATTTCTTACTTTTATAACATTTCACGCGCTTCCAAAAGACAAAATGTCCCTATCTACATGCCCGTCTTATTTCTTTTAAGCCTGTTACCAGAGATACAAAGATTTTTAGACTTGGCTACAAACTAACACTACTCACCATCCCATTTGGTTTTACCCCACCCAACAGTGAAACACGTAGAATACAAGGGGAGGGGATCCCCTCGTTCAGGTAGACATACAGGTTGTATATAATCTGTGAAGTTTACAGGACTTTCTAATTGTAACAGGGCTATGTCATTCTTCTTGAAGTACACATGTTCAGAATGAGACTCGATGGCTTCCACTCGTATCACGTGTTGAGTTGTCTCCCATTGTTCTCGATTGTTGGCCCCTAATTTGACGGTCATTCTTGAGTGGTCACTGTACACGACCCCACTTGAATAAAACATATAAAACAATACATTAGATAATTAAGTTAGGATACATGTATCACATTGATTCTGTAATGAATGTTGATCTACCAAGCGAAACTGAACGACATTGCACTCTTTGTTGTCGTGCGACTTGATTGGTCAAATGTTCAAATGCAGTGGTTTCTGATTGGTCGGCCGTATATTCAATAGATCAAAGTTTATTCTGATTGGTCAGCCAAATTTTCAATTAATCAAGGTTGATACTAATTGGTCAGTCAAAACACTCAAAGAAAAACAGGTTCTGATAGGTCAAAATAAAGAAATGAAAATGTATTTTGATTGGTCGATTCAACATTCAAATCAAGTTTGACCGAAAATAAAATTTAACAAGAGACAACACATACTCAACACAATGGGCTGCTGTTAGGACGAAGTTTTCATTGATCAATGTACCACCACAGAAATATTGCCCTGCGAAGTATAAAGCCACATGCCATGGCCACGCCCCTTTTGATGCAACTTCGCCGTTAACAATTTTACTTTCAACGTCAAACATTTGTTTGCCACATCCTGGTAAAGAATAGAAATGATAGATTAAACAATCAAGCCAACTGTAAGTTACTCTTGGTAAACTTTGTTCAGTCAGTAGTTATTTAAAAGACATGTCTTGTTTGTAGTCACAAACACACTTGAAATGCTATAAACAAAATTACGTATCATTGATAAAAGAACTTATGTTTTTATTGACACTGAATATGGTGGTATGATAAAATTTAACACAAATAAAAAGTGAAGGCGGTATGCTCTAAAACATTCACAAAGGCCAACCCTGTTAAGTATTTAACGATGGCTTTTGAAATGAAATTAGCAATAACGATTGGCAAATAAGTAAATGGTTTACGTACCTCTTGCTTCACAATTGACTTTTACAACTTTTCGACTTTGGCAATCCGATCTGGAAGAAATATCATCGGTATAATTTAAACAAATATTAGTTTGTCCTAATAATCGTTCGATTTTAAATATATAAAGTAAAAAAGCATTTTTTATGTGAAAATCAAAACATTCAGGTAAAAGTGTAGCTTGTTCACAAGTGGCTGTTGTAACCACGTGATCATCAACAAATCTTTAACTACACTTTACGGTAAATATAAAAACTTACGTGAGGTCTATAGGTCCAAGCACTGACTGCAAACTTCCAGAGCCAAGTTTTATATATTTATAAACATTTTGAACAATATCTGTCTTTCCAATGTAATTTCTGGAATTGATACAAAAGACAAATGTCCGATAATGCATTGAGATTGATAAAACAAAACTGTTTTTCTGCCAACATCTACATTATAGCACAGCTATGACAGCAAGTACTTCGTAGTCTTTAGAAATTTACGACGTCCAAAGTTATTTACACCAATAATTTATTAAGATAATTCATGTTAAGTACTTTGATTTATTGTTTGTAATTCACTTTCTTTGACTACTTATGGTCAATATAAATATCGATTTTCAAAGATTCGATATATTTTTCAAGAAACTTAAGTCAAAACGAGAATTACAGTGGAAAATATAGTCTTGAGATCTGCTGGGACATCCTGACCCTTTTATGCGTTATTTCAACATGCTGTGCTTTTTACAAGAAATAAAGCATTTAGCTAATTGTTTGAAGGTTAGTAATAATGTACAGGTATGGTATAAAACTCACCCTTTCCCAAGTAATTCCGTACAAGTATAGTCACCAAACTGATCATCCCAATAATCAGAGCAGACAGACATCCACTGCTTTTTATACCGTAACTGTAGAAATCCTTTACCGTCTTTAACTGAAATGTCCCAACAATACAGTTTAGCAAACCTCCATCATCATGATAACTTAAAGTTAAAATATTGGATCGATCGTGGAAGCACGCGTGACTACCGAATGAAAGGTCGTAGGATGGAATCTAGGCCTCGCCTCTGATATTTCAGTAACACATCTTTGAACAGTGTCCCTATTCTAACTACCGACACAAGTACTGTGTTAGGACAATCACATGAAAAAATGTGAGGCGTTTATCTATGTTTTGTGTAAACATCGGGAGCGGAAAAGAACCATGATGAATTATTTGGAATAAAAGTAAAAATACAAGTGCCCGGTTCTCCTGCATCTTATCTCCCCACTCTCCAGGGAATGTTAAAACAGATCCAAAATATAGTTTGATTATTGTCCGTCTGTCCGTCCGTAAACTGTCATCTGATCATGATTGTAACTTAAAGGTGTTGATACTGGTAGTTATATGTTGTTATAAAACATGACTAAAACATAATGATGTAATTCTGTACTTACTACATGACCACTCATCATACCCATCAGGACAGTCAGGGACTTGATCACAAGCTTTTTCTATAGGGATACAAGTACGGTTCCTGTCTTTACACATAAACTGATTTCTCTTACATATATCTACAATAACAAAATAAGGCAATATGTCATTGTGCACAATTTTGTTTTTGTTTTGATTTTGTTTTGATTCGACAAGTTAAACAGTTCGACCATTTTATATTTTCTTCCAATATGTCTATGTACTTTAAAACATATCATCAAATGTACTGACCATTGAAAGTTTGTTTTCTGCCATTACTATAAACATGGTATAAATACTTCCATTTAGTGTTACATAACAACTAAACCGGTTCCCGTTGACTTGTGTGTACATGGTGCACTGCAACATAAGACTGGAACCAGCTTATATAACAACGTGACTTATACGGAAAGGAGAAATAACTAATGATTGCTTGATTACTTTATCACGTATTTTACTTACCACAATTAAATTCATCCCACCCGTCTGAACATTCGGCACGATCGTCACACATCCATTCAGCCATGATGCATTTACCATCCGGGCACTGAACTTGTCCGTGTGTACAATTACCTGGAAACATAAACAGCATGACTTCTAAATTTGGATACATCGTGTTTCTATGTACGTAACCAAGAGTCCTAGTTGCCATCAATATTAATAACCTTGTTGTATTAGGATTCTAACTAACAACATTTCTCATGTATTTGCTCAATGCTACGATAAATGTTAACATTACAAAATATAGTATTGCCTGATTGTCAGTATTACTTGGATAATTACCTCGGATACTATAATTAATTTTATGACCAATTTTCAACAAAAAAAATGCAAGAGTTCTTGCCCTTCTTGAAAAATAATGTCAATTAATCTACTTAATTTTCAGTTTATGTATAAATAAACTTTAAAGTGTGTATCCTTGTAGGTTTGCAAATCTTTTTTGTGATTGCATAATTCGGTGATTGATAATAATGTTTATTTCCATATATTTACATATTTGCTAGTTCGTATTTAATTAGAATTAATATAAATTAAAAAACAACAATGCATTTTACCACATTCGTCTTTATTTTCGTCGCTGCTATCCGGACACTGGGCCGTGCCGTCACATTTCTGGTAGGATTTTATACACATCCCCATTGTACACTGAAACTCATGCTCATCACAAGCTGAATGCAAAACAAACAAAAATATATTAATAAAATGGCCTCACACCTTATATATATCTATTAATCTTTGTAATACATTGCATTGGTTCTATTTTGATTATTTGACATCTTTTCACTTTCCAACGACCTATATAATTGTTTTGCCGTAATAGGCCAGATTTTATGATTGTGCATTTTACATGCATGCTGTTCAAACACGTGACACCAGCAAGTAAAAAAACATATATTACTCGAGAAATATTCGAACATAGTTTTCATCTTACAACTGGTGGATATCACTTTAGCAATACAAAATAAAGGCATTCAAAATAAGAAACATAAGTGGTGGATTTTACTCACTACAGTCCATTTCATCCGAATAATCTCCACAGTCATTAACTCCATTACATACTTTATCCTGGTATACACACTTGCTAACAGAGTTACATGTGAATTCATCCTTCCCACACTCTGTAAAAGATATAAGTACAGTAGTACCTCTCCAGAGCGACCCTTTTTTGAGCAACAACCTCCCTTCAGCGACAGCGGGATTTTCCCACTGTACGATTTAACTATCAATTAAACCTGCATCGAGCAACACCCTCTCATATACAACTTAATTTTGCTTTTCCCAAAGGGTGTTGTTTTGGGGAGGTTGCACCGTATAAATATTGTAATAAGCGCTCATTATAAATAGTAGTTTTAAAATAAACAGAGGGTTTATGACCTAACGATGTCCCCGTGACGTAGACAGTTCCAGTTTGTACATCTTGAAGCAACTTACAACGTCATCATATGATATATGTGCATCAAAAGTACGACTGTGAAATTTTAGAATCTTAACACGTAGGCGTCGTCAACATCTGACGTTCGTGACGTCACCAATAACCATAGAGCTTTAAAATTACAAGGTACTAGGTATTAACATGGCGGGTACAAGTCAAATAATTTATCAAATGTTTCTATCTAATGATACAATATTGTAAAACGATGATCAAATAAAGTATAATTTTTCAACAGATCACAAGAAAATCCATGCATTAAAATGTAACAGATCTTCAACACAAATGACAATCATGGGCGATTTCAGTTATGAGTAACATGCGTTATTAATCACATAATTTTATGTTACCACACATAATGTCGAAGACATAAATATATATATATAAATAGTCACTACATTTTTTTCTCGTTTTGGTAAATTTGAAATATGTACACATTTGTAACATGTTTTCTACGAACAAAGAATCATGCTATTCAAGACTGTTGGATATTCTAAGACATATACAATGAAACATCGCCAAGGTTTTCTTGTCAATAATAACAGAAAATATTACAACATTACTTCACTCGAAATAAAAAAGATTTGATACAAATTGGGAACATGCTGGAGTTTGAAAACAATGCAGAGAAATATCTACATACATTTGACTTCCTTGTTATTAACATGCACGGATGTTGAATACCGAGGTATTGGTTGCTATATCAGTCAGTCGACATATCTAAACGACACTATTGTCTATGTAAGAAATTCTTGTGTTTATTATTATGCGTTGTAGAATTCTTTCTTGTGATTAATTCAGAAATGAATTTCAGTGATTCAGGGTTATTTATTACTAATGTCTTAGTCTGTGTGAAAAAATAGATGTTTTAAAAGTTAGGCCTAGGCTTGTGTGGTAAAAGAAGAGCCTTTCAATAGGTTGGTTGAACAACATATTGAAGAAGAAATATCAACTGAACATCATACATGTTGCATGCAAGAATGAAAGTTTATACATTTTTTGTACCTAATAGACAGAAACTAAAATAAAACACATGAAAACAATTCAAGCATTCCATATTAAACTCACTTCTTGTTTTCTTTTTAAAAGCATAAATCTCTGTAAATACATAAATATAAAGACTTGAAGATAACATGTAAATAGTTACCCGTAACTCATTACTTCGTACATATACTCATGCACCGAATAATTATAAAATCAAAAACGGTTCATTATTATTTTTAAAACCAAACACATTTTGCAAATAATATCATCTACGTAATTTCTAAAATGTTTCTAAGATACCATATTTTCTAATTACGTTACCAAAGTTGAAAACGAGATTTAAAGATTTACATATGTGTAATATAAATCCAAATAGATATCTAGAATACTGAACTATGTTTTTATTACAAATACTCATAATTTTAGAAGCGTCCTATATGAAGATTTTTCATGATGATGTTGATTGCTTTATGTATATCTAATCCAACCACGTGGGCTTGGATTTCTGTTACAACCCAAATGACGTCATATCGACTAATTCCAAAAAAGTCAAAATATCAAACAACGTAAAGCTGAGAAAATACAAAAGCTACGATCACCTGTTAAAAGTTATCTAAGCAATACTGTTAACTAATCAAGTTTTAGCGAAACAAGGGATCTTAAACAAATATTTGAGGTGTAAATTGGAGAAAAAATATCTCCAAATTGATACTAAAATACATTAATATACCTCACATTATTAGTGATAATTCACAGCTATATAAAAATGATAAAGATTTAATTATTTAACTGAAATAAAAAATGTATCCATGGTTACCTGGTACCGGCTCAGGTGGCGCTATACAGTCTATTTCCGGAAAATTTTCACACGTCATAAAAAGTCCAATTATTTCACACACCCCAGCTACAGCTGAAAACATACAATAAATCCACAAGTTCAAGCAAACACATTCCTTACAGAAAAAATCCCTGTGTAGTTCTAACAAAGGATCGAGTCGATGTGAGCATAAATGAGGAAAACCTAGTGAAGCCTGTCTATTCCTAAGTTAGAAATCACACAAAAAAACCTGCTTTCATGGAATGTAAGTTTAAACTTAAAATGTAACAAGCATTAGAAATAATAACATACTACGCTTAATATCGAAGAAAGAGTTATATCGTTTTGGTCGAAACTTTGCACAAACGACGGAATTACCAATAAAATATCTACGCTTGTTTATAAACATACACTTATGTATATTTTTCAGTATGTCTAAATTCTACAGCTTCGTTTATTTGTTTTGTTTTATTGTAAAAACCTCATATTTGCATGTTTTGTACATGTATTGAGTGAATAAATGATGTTCTGTTCTGTTCTGCTTCATACTTAGAACTTACATTTACATGTCCTCCGACACGGTTTCTGTTTTCTCCCATTCACGCATTTAGGAAACTGAACACTGCAGATAAAGAACAAAGCGTCCTTATGACACAGTGGTTCCAAGTCTGAGCCGAAGTAGGAGAACGTCACGTTGGCCTCGCTTTGTTTTAGTTCATTGATAAAATTTGGAAACTGGGTCTCGTTAAATCCTAACTCTAGACATTCTTTATGGAAAGTCAGCTCGCATAGTTCTGTAAGAAAAGAAACATAATTCTTAAGCTTATTTTATGTTATTTTTGCAATCCAAACTGTTGTATATGTGGTCGTGCGATGTCTTTACTCAGAGCCAACTTGCACGTATCTTGTTCTTGATGTAAACATATTGAACATTCAGAAAAATAGATAAAAATACCAGTTTGTCTCTTGTACTGTATTTTGGTATTTTATAAGTTTTACCTTTTCTTCAGCCTAAATCACATGAACGAAATTACTCAGAGTTTTAGCCACAAACTGTTTTTAACTAAAAATTAATGAAATACTTGTCTTTAGGAATAGTTTCGGAAGATACCTGTAGACTCAGTTTTACCGATATTAAACAGCGGGAACCCTAGAAACAGGTATATCATATATTGTATTTGTCAAACCTATGTTAGCAATCACTTCCGAATAAAGGCAACACTACGAATAAAGGCCATTCTATTGAAAAACGATGATTGATAATTAAGAAAAAAATGACCTCTAAATAAAGACCACCTGTCAATAAAGACCACATTTTATCTTTCCCAAGGATGGCCTTTGTTCAAAGGTTTGACAAAAGTTAAACTTACGAGCCGGAACTGGTGTGGTGGGGGCTGGCGTTGTTGTTGACATGGAAACGCAATCTGCGTCATCAAAATAGGAACAATCAAAAGGATTGTTGAAGTAATCGTCACACGTTGTAACAGCCGCTGAAATATTACAATACAACTTTATCAAAAGACTCTTCAATCAAGAAGCTAGTTTCTGAAGCTGGTCGAGCGTGTGACAGTCCTTGCTTTCGTTCCTTGTGACTTTATAATACTTTTTTTCTTCCGTATTTTACTAATTAGGTTTTTATATATGCATTTATTCCTTCGTGAAAAAAATATATTAAATGCAACATGTGTATGGTGCGCATGCGTGTCGTGGATATGCTGAAATAAATTAAATATTAGTAAATTATAGGTACACACAATATTACGCTTCATTATACTCCAGAGTGGCATTTTCTACTCTAGAGCAACAACCTCCCTTCAACTAAAACATACCTTTTTCCCACTGCACAATTAATCTCTTAATTTAACCTCTCTAGAGCAACAACCTCTCAACAACAACATAATTCTGCTACTCCCAAAGGGTGTTGCTTTGGAGAGGTTGCATTGTACATGTATATAGAATGTAGTCATGTTGTTCGCTTTTTGAACCAAAGAAACAAAATTCTAGGGTAATGATATCTTACTTGTGCATAAAGATTTACACGGAAACACCATATATCCTGAAGCCGGATTACACTGAGGAAAATGTAGAGAACAGATGTATGTCAGGGCCACATCTTGACAAACTTGATTGTGGACAGATTGTGACATAAGATTGAACGATGTGATGGCGTCTTCTTCTGTCGCATGTCCGAACAAGTTTGAACGCACCGTCATCTCAAACCCAAGATCTCTACAGGTTGTTAAATTAACACGAACACAAAGATCTGAATTGCACATAAAAAAAACGAAAGTAGACAAAACATTATTGCATTAATGAGAACTTTAAAAAGTAATTATGTTTTTGATAAATGTTTTATACAAACATACTTTATTACCAAATCGACATTAGTAGCCTTTGTGTATTTACAACACATATAAATACTATCATGAAAAAGTGTCAAAACAAAGGCCATCTTCAAAATGGTGTTACTTTGCAAATACACGACCGACCCATTGAAAACGTCCCAAACCCAAAATATTTTTTTTGCGATTTAATTTATAATAAAATGGTAAACAAAATAAGACTGGCCTCAGTTTTTATATCTAATTTTTATCTATTTTTTATCTATTTTTATCTATTTTTTATCTATTTTTTATCAGATTAGGTGCTTTTTATTACAACTGTATACATCCATGCTGAGTTAAATGACCACATTTTATACTTCCCATAAGTGAATGCTTTAGACAAAGAATAGAGCTGTAAAAAAACTAATCAAACGAATGGTACTTATTTATATCAATTTTTGTACCTGATGGTGTAGTTGTAATTGTTGTTGAAGTTGTTGTTGTTGTTGGTTCTGAAATTTTAAAAATAAAATGTAAATATTAATGTATATGTTTTGTTAAAATTCACGTTCGGCAATTGTGCAATGATCCGTTTTGAATGAATGAATTATTTTGTAGAACATTACAGATGAAATAACTGAACAATTATGATTCTTCTAATTATATCTTGGGGCGCTTCTAGTCATTTAAACTATTGAGTAAAGTATGATACATGGTAACATGTTTAAAGTTTATTTCTTAAGATTACTGATTTCAACAAACCTGGTTTGATATTGACCAGTACCGTGTCTTCTGATGTTTGTCCAGCATTGTCTGTTACAGTGAGTCGAAATCTAAACACACCACTGACGAGATTCGTAATTCGTAACACCACGTTATTTGTACCCTCGAGTTTTACACTGGCGAGGGGTGTGACACTTTCCCAACTGTATGACACAATGCCATGATCGTCTGTACTACTTGATCCATCTAGTTCCACGGAGCTTGCTGGGAGAGTAACTTCAACATCTGGTCCAGCATTCGCTGTGGGTGGATTGTCGGGTACTGAAAACATAGTCAGAAATCTGTTAGATCTAATCAGGAGTGCATTGGGCATCACAATAACAATTGTAAAATAAATTGGATTTTAATAATGTTTAGCACTGAAATAGATTATGGTATTTTTTACTCAAACCCTTATTTTTAGCAACATGTTTCAGATAAAGTATCACACCTTCAGTGCATTTTGATTTTTCAATGTGGTTTACTTCCATTTGTTCTTTCCTTTAGTATTTTGTACACGCATATTACACAGAACACGAAGTTTATACGTAGATCATCCGTGTTTCTCTAAAGCTTATGTTTACGAAAATCGTCTGTGCTTACCAAGATATTAGATATGTAAAAGAATCAACAAAAGATTATCGGCAATCATAAGAACCATCGTGTCATTAATTTAAAAAAAGACCAAAAACTTTGTAAATACTTCAGTAATGGAATAAATGTCACATCATTATTTTTAAAACAGAAAATGTATTGAACTATCGGAACCAAAGGTAAGGTTCAAAATCTGATGAAAACCGCAAAGAGAAAACTCCATTTCTGATACCTATCGCCAAATTACGCTTTTCTACCTGTAGTTGTGGAAGTTGACGGTGTTGACGTAGTTGTCGATGACGTTGTTGTAGATGACGTTGTGGTAGATGGCGTAGTTGTTGACGTCGTTGTTGTAGATGGCGTAGTGGTTGTTGATGTAGTGGTTGACGTCGTTGTTGTCGATGACGTTGTTGTAGATGGCGTAGTTGTTGATGGCGTTGTTGTCGATGACGTTGTTGTAGATTGCGTAGTTGTTGATGACGTTGTTGTCGATGACGTTGTTGTAGATGGCGTAGTTGTTGATGGCGTAGTGGTTGATGACGTTGATGCTGACGTTGTTGTTGAAGAAGGCGTTGAAGCTGTTGTGTTAGCTGAACATAAATGATGCAAAATACAACATGCCAGTTAACAAAACAATCGGTGAAGTGATATAAACGTGCGGTTAAATCTAAAATTAATTAAAGCTAGCTAAGCCAACGCCTATGTTATGTTTCTAAGTATTATCATTTGTGAAATATATTAGGAAATTCAGATGTTAAGCACTTGTAATGAACATATAGGTCACGGTATGATATCGAGGGCTCAGTGCAACACTGTCGTAACTTGTTCTTATTTCAATATGAGTTACGACATTGTTGCGTTGAATCCTCGATATAGAATACAGTAAAGGAATTCAAAATTTGTTGTACACAACACATATTAAACATTTCGGAGTGCATCATTAAGAATCAATACTGAAAATGAAGGTTTTTAGACAGGATTCCGATATGTAGCACTATGATTAGTTAGATACCTGTTAAGCCCCGCAATTAGTAATATGTTGAAGCAAGCAGAAAAAGGGAAGACTTTGAAAACAGATACAACATTCTTGTAATAATCCATGAAATTGATAAATAAGACAAGACAAGACAAGAATAAAGTATCGTGATACCTGTTATCCCAGTCTTTACTGAATTTATTGGAATTGCCAAATTTACTGTCGGAATTGTTTTGGAACCATCAGATGACAACGATGAAGACACGTTTGCGTTTGATGCCAATGATGAGGTAGATGATGGTATAGATATTGGCGTTGTCAAATCTGATGTCGCTGTTAATGATATGTCGGAGTCGGTGGTAGGATGTGAAGATGAAGACGGCGTAGAAGAATCGACTTTGGTTCTTCGAGCAGTTTTCCCTGACATTACAGGATTTGATACTAATGAGGAAGAATACGGTGATGTGCTATCTGAGTTCTTACTTGATGATAAAACTAATGTTGTCGGGCTTAACGAGTAATGTTTAAATGTGGTTTTTAAATTTCCAAATTCCACTGAAGTAGAACTTACAGAACCAGATGAGGTTGTCGCGTTTGGTGATGAACTGGAAGTAAGAATAAATAACTTGGATGTCGAAGCTGCACTCGGCGTGGTAATTGTATTTGAGTTGTTTGTTGACCAATGATTTGTTAGGTTTGATGATGATTTTGAAGTTGACATAAATGACATCGTAGGCTTTGAAATGGAATTGGAAGTTGGAATCACTGGATTTTGTAACGTTGCTGTGTTAGGGGATAACGTCGGTGGCGAAGAAATAGTTTCCCCGAGCGTTTTTGCGTTAGTTGATGTATTTAACGTTGAACTGGCTTGTTTTGATGTCGTTGAGAATGGTGCCAAACTTGACGTAAGGATTTCTAGCCTAGATGTCGTCTTCGGGGTTGGTAATAATGTCGATGCTAAAATTACAGGTTTTTGGTATAAAGTTGCTTTTGGTGTTAATGTGGGTGATGTAGATGATCCAGTGGTATGTGAAGAAGTGACATACTTCGATAGCATAGTTGTGTTAGATGCTGTTGAGTTATGTGATTCATATAAGAATGTTGTGTTAGATGTCAATGTTGACGTTGATGTGAAAGGTTCTGGTGGTAATGTTGTGTTAGTTGATGTACTTGAAGTTGGAACGAGTGACTCTGGTGATGTCGTTGTGTTAGATGGTCTCATTGACGTTAAAGTGAATGCTTTTGATGGTATAATTGTATTTGATGGTGTTATTGACATTGAAATGAGTGACTCTGGTGATGCCGTTGTGTTAGATGATGTCATTGACGTTGAATTGGGTGACACTGATGACATCGTTGTGTTTGGTGGAATTACTGACGTTGAAGCGAGTGGGTCTGGTTGTAACGTTGTTTCAAGTGATGATTTTGTTGTATCAATCATAGGTTTTGATGACAAAGTTGTAATGAATGTGATCGACGAAATCGTTTTTTCTTGAGAAGAACTTAAAGTTGAGGTAACTTCTATCGACGATGTTGAAGTATCAGTTGATTCACTATGAGTTGAAATGTCTGTTTGCAATGAAGATGTTGGTGTCGAACTTAAAGTTGAAACTACCGGCTTTGATGGCACTTTTACGTAGGCAGATAAACCTGATTTCGGAATAAGCGGTTTTGATCGCATTCGAATGTTAGGGGACAAACGTGCTGACAAAGTTGATATGACCGGCATCGATGACGTCATTGAATTAGTTGTAGTTGAAGTTGTTCTGATTGTGCTTGATGAGGTCGATAATGATGATAAAGTTGAAATTCTCATTGATGATGACGTCGTTATTGCTGCTGATATTGAAGTTGATCTTTCCATTGAAGATGATGATGATAAATTTGAACTGTCAATTGAAGATGTTGATAAAGGTAAATTTTCCGTTGAAGAAGAAGAAGATGATGATGATGATAAAGTTGAACTTCCCATTGAAGATGATGTCGTTGAAACTGTTTGTGTTAGTATAAGAAACAAAGAACCCAAATAGAGAAGACGTTAAATATAAACCACTTAGTATAATAAAAGACATAAATATTGTGGTTATTATAATAAAAGACATAAATATTGTGGTTAGTATAATAAAAGACATAAATATTGTGGTAACTGATGAGTTTTAAAATTGAAGCAATAAAAGCCGGGATGAATATGTCAGGAAATTACGAAATATATTAAAATACGGTTATAGTGATCTCGGAACTAATGAAGTATTTAGTTTTGCTGAGCTGGCAATTCTATACTTAAATATTTAAAGAGTTTACGCCCTTTTTTACGGCGGACAGTTCACCTAACAATCGTTCCTTGAAAGAACCAGTACTAGACTCCTATCCTCCGTAAGCAACTGTCTGTTTTTTTGGATATAGTGAAGTATGTATGTAATAAAATAAGTATTTGTATCTCCAAGGAGTTCACTATAACAGTAACATAATGTATAAACCAATCACCAAATTGTAGGAAATATATTGTGTATACAAAAAGCAGCTAAAACATGTTTGATGTATTAAATAAGTAACTTGTCATAAGACACAAAGTGTCGGTAAAAAAGATTATATCATACATAATTATGTAAATTTACAATATACGATGTACCAGTTTTAGACAGAATATACTTGTTATAGACGTGATTTCATAGCATATAAAATGTATGCAGTATCATGATTAACAGTAAAGAAAAAAAATGAAAGTAAGCATTTATTAGTTTAGGAACGGAAGTATAGTGGTGTAGTATAAGAAATGTTGATTTTTTTTCATTTTGACGAATAAAGATAGCAGAATATTTCGGTGCAAATTATTTCGCGGATTTTAATCTTTTTCTGAAAGCAGAATTAAGTCATGATATAGAATTACCTGGTGTTGATATCGTAGATGGTGTAACAGAAGATGTTGATGTCGATGATGGAGTTGTTAATTTTACTGAAACCCACGAAAATGCAAAATGCACGCATTAATTGACAACATGACAATTCAACTTTTATATTTATATTATTATTTAAAGATGTTTAGTTTGTTTGTTTATCTTTTAAATCATCCGTCCGTCCGTCTGTCTGTCTGTTGATTTTATGTTACTAGTTTGTAGCGGTAGTTTTTACATTATGACGTTCAGTCGACTTAATTTGTTATTCTTGGCTAACAATCCATTATACCTGATCCTACACAAGTAACTGACAACTTTTAGACGACAAGTAGGGGCCATTCATCGGTAATGGTAAACCATGGATGTGATTCAAAATTTCACCACCCAATTAGGATTTTTTAAAAGTAGTTTCCAACAGACATGCAAGGACACAAAGAAACGCATTGTTTTGTTGAATTATAACATGCATAAACATACATGTTAATATGTTACTAAACTAAATCACAAAACAATCACAATGTTGTATTCAGTTGTTATATCTTTGATCTCACAAATCTGCACCTTCAGCATCAGTCTCGGTCACCGGATCAAGTCATCCACGCTGATATACGACCTTATCTCATTCGAAAGGAATTCATGAAATCTTTTTTCTTTAATTTTTCTTGCATACTTCATGAATACTTCATAAAATGTTAATAACTATCTGACACGGCATCGAATCACACATTTCTAATAGCTAACCTCATGCAATGCTGTGAACAATTTACAACCTTCCGAGTCGATCTAAAACTCATCTTATGTTTTCTTCGTTATTACTAATTGATGGCAAACTATGTCCTGGTGGTCTTGTTTTAAGATGAACATAAATAAACTCACCATATATTTCTATAGTATCTTTAACTATAGGTAATTCAGATGTTGTAGATTTTCTCTTAATGTGATCTTCGACTAACACAGCAAACTCTGGACCTGTTCTGGCTTTCCGTTTATACTGACTATTATATGACATTCTGTATTTAAATTGTATACTCCCTTTACTGAAATACAGGAACAAATCAAAGTACTGAAACTCGTGGAAACTGTTCTAATATAGACATGCACTTCAAAATGGAACGGGAACTCATTTAAAAATAGCATGGCGGATATAGAAAAAGTACTTTGGCCCGCATCAAATTTATGCGTGCCGAGCGAGTGACGGCTATCAAAATCTGAATTATCGTTCAGTTTACAAAAATCGGGAAAATATTCAGAATTCCTTTTCATGTGAAATCATAAGACATTCGGTGAAACGTTCAAATATTGTTACATAAAGGATGAAGCAAGGCTTCTTGGCTTCTGAAATCTATTTTCGCGTCAGATTTCCAGTTATAAACAAAAGGTATAGCTCTATATTTTTTATGGTCTGAAAATTCATAATCAGGTCAGTTTATAAAATACTTTTAGCACTAAGAGTACAAGTTTATAACTTGACATAAGGCAATACTTAAAAAATGTTTGTTTTGAGGTAACCCTACCGGCAGAGAATTATAGGTGAATATGTAGGTAGAAAATGCTTTTTACAATTTATTTTTTGCATTGAACCCAAAATTTGTGACAAAATGTTATATATACATAAAAATAATTTTCTCAAAGAGACCAAAAAAGTTGGTTAGGATTGTTTTTCATGAGTATGTAGCGTAACCCCAAACGAAATACAAACATGTAGTTTTATGGATGACCTAAAAATGGAACAGAAAATCCACCTACCTCATTTCTATGACGGTTGTACTGATGTAGCTCTCGTTGTACGGACTATCTTCCATAAGTCTGTCAATCTATGTAACATAAAGATAAATATATCATACACATCTATGTAACATAAAGATAAATATATCATACACATCTATGTAACATAAAGATAAATATATCATACACATCTATGTAACATAAAGATAAATATATCATACACATCTATGTAACATAAAGATAAATATATCATACACATCTATGTAACATAAAGATAAATATATCATACACATCTATGTAACATAAAGATAAATATATCATACACATCTATGTAACATAAAGATAAATATATCATACACATCTATGTAACATAAAGATAAATATATCATACACATCTATGTAACATAAAGATAAATATATCATACACATCTATGTAACATAAAGATAAATATATCATACACATCTATGTAACATAAAGATAAATATATCATACACATCTATGTAACATAAAGATAAATATATCATACACATCTATGTAACATAAAGATAAATATATCATACACATCTATGTAACATAAAGATAAATATATCATACACATCTATGTAACATAAAGATAAATATATCATACACATCTATGTAACATAAAGATAAATATATCATACACATCTATGTAACATAAAGATAAATATATCATACACATCTATGTAACATAAAGATAAATATATCATACACATCTATGTAACATAAAGATAAATATATCATACACATCTATGTAACATAAAGATAAATATATCATACACATCTATGTAACATAAAGATAAATATATCATACACATCTATGTAACATAAAGATAAATATATCATACACATCTATGTAACATAAAGATAAATATATCATACACATCTATGTAACATAAAGATAAATATATCATACACATCTATGTAACATAAAGATAAATATATCATACACATCTATGTAACATAAAGATAAATATATCATACACATCTATGTAACATAAAGATAAATATATCATACACATCTATGCAACATAAAGATAAATATATCATACACATCTATGTAACATAAAGATAAATATTTCATACACATCTATGTAACATAAAGATAAATATATCATACACATCTATGTAACATAAAGATAAATATTTCATACACATCTATGTAATATAAAGATAAATATATCATACACATCAATGTAACATAAAGATAAATATATCATACACATCTATGTAACATAAAGATAAATATATCATACACATCTATGTAACATAAAGATAAATATATCATACACATCTTTGTAATATAAAGATAAATATATCATACACATCTATGTAACATAAAGATAAATATATCATACACATCTATGTAACATAAAGATAAATATATCATACACATCTATGTAACATAAAGATAGATATATCATACACATCTATGTAACATAAAGATAAATATATCATACACATCTATGTAACATAAAGATAAATATATCATACACATCTATGTAACATAAAGATAAATATATCATACAGATAAATATATCATACATAGCTATTTAATTGTTTTTTCCCTGGTTCTTTCTCGTGCCCGGTGTAAAGCATCAATACACGCATTGCCCTATACAACATCTATGAAATACAAAAAAGTAGAGCCGAGATTCAATGACGTGTAAGTCTTTGCTAGATTTTGACTTCCCACATTTACAATATCCAAGATAGTGACACTACTGTTGGTTCGAGAACTCAACTACTAGTAAATCATACAAACCGGAAATGAACTTAAAGAATAAAAATCTGTGATTTTAATTTTTTCCACATTACCTCTTTGGTAAAATTTTCTGCTGTGCTCTTGAATAATGTAGAATTTTTATCTGACAATTCTATTGTCCAGGTAGCTTTGAGATCTAAAGACCCTTCCAGTGTTAATATTTCTGAAACAGTAGTGAATGATACAATTGATAAAACTGTATTATTGTTTTTAAATAATGAGATATAAGTACATTGTAAATTCATGGACGTTGTTTAAAAATTATATTGGACTCGTTTACTTTCTAAAACCAATCTTATAAATGTGTCATTAATGTCATCTTCGACATCAACTGCTGCGTTAATTACATTATAATCATCATGGTCGTCATCATTATTATCATAGATGACAGTGATGATATTTTATATTCGTCATCGTTTTAATCCACATCATAGAGAACATCTTAATACATTTTAAACTGGTTCCTGGTCCTTGCTGCAGTGCACCAAAGGCGTTTTACAGACAGAGTCAACGGGAACCAGATTAGCTATACAATGTTTTTATAATTATGCCCAATATTCTCGTCATAAGAATTTTAACAAAAGAACCAATTGAAGTGCAAGGTATTATTATCTTATTGTTTTCGTTAATATCTCCGACAAGGTAATGAATTACACGTTTTGAATCATCAGTATGGTATGTCTTATGTATGCAAGCAATTACTAATATTGCGACGTAAAATAAATTATATTTCTACACTTTTTGCATTATGCAAGTGTTCGGTGTCACGTTTCACGAATTCTAAAGAAGCAATTGGATAGTGCAGTTTTTTAAACCCATTGAGTTTCGTGTTTGCATAAACGCGTCAAATCATTTGAGAGTGCACAAAAAAACTACCCAGTACATAGTGTGGTTTGATTACAATAAATAACTAAGTTTTATTAAATTAATATGTAAGTCTTAAATATTATGACAGAATGAATTCCTGAAGTCGTAAAATCGCGTGAATGATAAAATAATCGCTCGACAGATGTTTTAGTTTCACGCAGTGTGTACAACTTCCAAACATATTTTTTGAGAAAATTAATGAACGAACATTGGAGGTTACATTAACTAACCCCAGACTAATTAATCTTCAATTATGTTTTCATGACTGCACTGAAATGCACGCGCGTACACATTAGTTATAATACTCGTGTCTTTGTGTTTATAATTGATTGAAACATTGAATTAAGTCAGATCTGTGAACAAATGAGAGGAAATGTGATCTTTATTCACAGGGTGACCTTTATTTGGAGGTCGTCGCTAACACAGGTTTACCTGTAGACATTTCTCATTCTTGTATTTGTTATCAAAGGCTTCATTTACATTCTTTCAAACAATTTAATAATCAACTTGCTCAAATCTTTCGATGTTTTTTTCTATGTCAAATATCTGTTTTGATCGAGTGTTGAAACAAAATGAACACTTATTGGCAAACATTAAACACGAAATATAGATAGTAGCATCTTCATTAATTTTAAGTAAGTTGTCGTAATACACTTTATTATGCAAGCGGAAAAAAATCTAAAATTGAGAATTTCGATAAATGTCCCCGGGATCTGTGGCTTAAGATAAATAATTATAATAAAATTTATACCTGGAGACTCCGTGGTAGGTCCGACCACTTCCTCAGCCTCTGAAAGTTAAACATACATTTTATTGTTATGAAGTAAATATTACTTTACATGTCTAGTTTAATATTTTACTTATTCTAATCTAGGATCATCTTAGTGTGATATAGTTTGTATTTCTTGCTAACCTGGATAGTGAATATTAGATTTAAGATAAAAGGCTTCACTTTGGATGTCAAGCAAACATCTTTTCCAAAAATACGCACAAGTAATAACATTTATTTTGGCTTTTTATGTACTTATTGCGAGAAATATTTATATAAGATATGAACAGATAAATAACCAAGGATACATAAGTGGGCGTTTCATTTCATCAGCGTTTGAGAATAAAATGATGCATTTGAACCCAAAACTCGTGACATGATGATAAAGAATGCATTATCTAATTCCATGAAAATAAATTTGCATCGCAATATTGCCAGAATTAGAAAGAAATTACAGCGATTAAGTTATGTGTGTAAAATTCACGCTGTAATAACTTTTATCACCAGTTCTACTGAAGCGTCCATTATTTATAGCGTCAGATGCACATTTTATTATAATGTCTACACTAAAATGACAATTTACGATTTTGTAATACGACAACACGAAAAAAATAGGAAAAATTATCATAGATTTAGTTGATTAAAATTTTCGCTCAACAAAACATAAGACGAAAATGAGAAAAGGCTGAGGAACATAAATCATTTCCCCTAACTTGTGACTATGGCAAAGGAAACTGGAAGTGCATGGGTTAAACGTGCCGACCATACTACCAAATAATTGTAAGCTAGAACTAAATGTAAATCAACATCACACCTGGATCCCAGTTTATAAAACTTGAGATTTAAAAATCGCAATTCGAATCTCGACGTAATTATGGATAAAAGATAAAGTAGATCAATGTATATTTACATATACTGTCAGACTAACGTATTAATGATATCAATACTGTCAGACTAATGTATTAATGATATCAATACTGTCATCATTACAAGATATGAGATTTGAGCTCGGAGACCGATCTCAATTTTAAAACCTTGAGGTTTGAACATTACAAAAGATAACCGGCGTACTTCTCACGTAATGCGTAATCTGATGGTAGAATACAAACCAAAGTCCCGTCGCTCTCCCAATATGCAAAACATACTGCATTGCAACCAGAAACTGTACGATTATCAAAATACACATTCAATTGAGGGCATGCAGTATAACCTTGCGTACAGATGGCTTTTTATTTGTTAATAAGTTTAATGTCAAAGTAGAAATCTCTAGATTTGAACAAAGACAGAAAGCAATGATGGTGTTAGAATGATAAATGTGTTATATTTCACTCAAGATTTTAATGCAATTGGTTGTTTGTATAAAGAAAATAAAACATAATTCGTCCTTGAAGGGAAATTTGTTAAACAGATTCCAGTCCTATACAGTTTAGGATAATATTTCACAGGGTGATAAATTTGATACAACACAGACGGTGGCCTCAACGATACTATCTATATTAACATAAGTTTCATATTTGTGGTCACCTGGGTGACGATTCATACGCCGGAAAACAGAATTCTACATCTCTGATTACGGTGTAAGTTTTTTCTTATTTTGTTACATGTTGTATATTTTGGTAACTTTGTGAACATCCATTTTGTTACATGTTATATATCTTGGTAACTTTTTGAACATCCATTGTATTACATGTTATATATCTTGGTAACTTTTTGAGCATCCATTTTGTTATATGTTATATATCTTGGTAACTTTATGAACATCCATTTTGTTACATGTTATATATCTTAATAACTTTATGAACATCCATTTTGTTATATGTTATATATCTTGGTAACTTTATGAACATCCATTTTGTTATATGTTATATATCTTGATAACTTTATGAACATTCATTTTGTAATATGTTATATATCTTTGTAACTTTATGAACATCCATTTTGTTACATGTTATATATCTTGGTAACTTTATGAACATCCATTTTGTTACATGTTATATATCTTAATAACTTTATGAACCCCCATTTTGCTGTGAGATACAGAAAGAAATAGTGCTAAACAGTATAAAATAGTGCTGTACGCGATATTAATAATTTAAATTCCTACTCTGAAATTTTAGAGCTATTTTTTCCGTCGTGTATGCAATCTCCCGGAATATGCAAGTTTGTTGAACTCAAACTTTTAGAAAAATGAATTTCGTGACCAGATACAACCTTACTTGATCAACAACCGCCCTTGACAGCATGACCGTTTTCCCACTGCACGATTTAACTATTACTTTAACCTCTCTAGAAAAACCACCTCTCAGCAATAACATAAATTTGCTACTCACAAGGGGGGTTGCTTTGGAGAGGTTGCACTGTAGACCATGTTGAGCAGTATATTAATAAATTACTTACCCCCAACATCAAAGACTTTGTACACAAGTATCACAGCTAATCCTACACCGATCAAAGCTAGCACCAGAAGAATCACTAACACAATTAAACATATTTTCCGTGATTTTTTCGTTTTCTTCGTTTTGTCCGTGTTCGCGCACGTGTCAGTATCATTCCATTTGTATTTATCCTCCGAAAAGTTACTTCCCCTGTTTCCTGGTAGAGTTCCCTCCCTTGATTCAGCCTTGGGACTCTGTGGCGGTTTCTGCGGTCTCGACAGAGTGTCATTGTTTACGTTGCCATTGGAGATCGTAAACACATCCGGGTAATCATCTCCGAGAAATTTAAAAAATCCGTCCACACCACCGTCAGTGTCGTCTGAGGCGAGTCTGGGTGACGGGGTGAAAGAATTATTGTTAAACACATTGGGATTGGCTGAAAAACTTGTGGGAGAAGATGGCGGTGTCACTGAAAACTTTGCTTTCTGAAAATAGAAAGAAACAGTGGAATAAGTGAGTGATAAGTTCCATTTTCCTGACACATGAATATACATTTGTAATATATAAAAAAATCGAACTAAACCTCAAGCGATGAAAACATTGGACTTAAATCATGTTCTCAGTCGCGGGTTATTTTTACATGTTTGTTGAGGCGATTATCGGTGCTACACACCGGACATGTAAAAGAACCGGGTAAAACTCTGCGAAAAGAGCAGGGATAAAAGAGCCCGGGTCTCCGGTATATTAACTGAGGCAGATCTGAAATTACCATAACTGTTGAATGGGCCCTTGTACCACAGATAAACAGATTTATAAAAGAGGTCATGAATTACTATGATACTGTACAGCGAATAAATCGTCGAGTGGAAGCTTAATTGAGGGTATATTGAATTCTACGAGAATTTTGATTTCAATATTTCGATAAATTTTCAAATATGTTTCAATAGATGTTCATCAAAGTGTATCATTTCACTATCATTTGTACATAATGTTTGAATTTGTATGTAATGTAGCATATACACTTGCTAAGCCATGAAGTGTGGCATTTGCACAAGTTTAAGTATAAATAACTACAATGTATGTACATTTTAAGTACAACGTACTGTGAATAGGGTCTTTACCAAAACTTATGAAATATATCATAGATGTCATAAAGTCAATGAACTTCTATCAAATGTACAAGTTGATAGTTTACAGCACAAGTCGACGATAATGATAAAAAATATTTTCAGTTTTGAAGGACACTTTACTTATGCACTACTTCAGCGTATGGTGATAATAATTATCAAATACCCTACCCACAAGGTCAGGCGTGCACTCATTCAGACGCCACAAAACTGTTGGGTTTTTTCTTTAAAAATACAAATCCAATATCTTTATAATCATATTTCAAATTCTGAACGTTTTGAAACAAATTGTAAAACTTTAAACATCAATTCAACAAGTTTAATATGCTTGAATACATCATAAAATATCATTAACGCATCGTTCAACTGTATACAAGACGAAATGAATAAACTACTTGTATTTATTCAGGTAATGTTAATGTTTTCTATTTATTATCCGTATTCAGACATTTGTCAGACAGATATGAAATACTATACTACAGTTGTATAATGTTAGTTTACAGCCTGCATACTTTTATGTGAAATCTTTATTTTCGAAATAAGAGCCCGTTTTGGTTGCAGATAATTTCAAGGCGTTAAATATTAATAACAAAAATCTGGCCATGTTTAAGCTGAGTTATCAAAAGACACGTATTTTGTGTAAAATCATGAATTATAATTAGTCAGGCATCTTAATCATTGCACGGTTTATGAGATACTGTATAATTGGATATTATCGCGTGTCGAAATGGTTCGCGAATATGTAACTCTATGCACTTCGAGATCATAAAAGTTCGCGAAAAAAGAATTATCTGAAGGTCGTTAAATTCGTCGATGGTCAAAGAAAAAAAAACATTGTCGGTGTGGTAAGAAATGTTCGCTAGCAGAAAATGTTCGCGAAAATATACCACACGCAAAAAAAACCGCGAAATACCTCGACGCGAAATTTACCACGTATATATTTTTTCGCGAAATTCAAATTAAACAAAAATAACGCGCTGTATATCGAGGAGTTTTCGTCATAAAAAAAATATTTAGAACTGGACTGACAATGTAAAGTTGTAACAATAAAGTAACCACTAAGTAGGGGTATTAGTGTATTATACAAATATTTAATTTTATCAGACATTTAGTTAAATCCTAAAATATACATTCTAATACTTCATATATATTTGTGTGTTCATGATAGATATAATAAGTATGCTTAGCCAGGTTAAAATTTTATCCCAGTAAATTATAGGACGTTTTTATCCTACGAGTATTCGAAGATCTGAACCTGTTATAAGTTTTAAAGATTTTTTTATTTTCAATGTACATTGAACTGTTTAAAATTAAAAAGAGATAAACTCCGAATATGGTCACATTCTATGATTAAAAATCGTCAGATTATGAATGTAGAAACATGAAAGCGATTGAAGACTTTGTGAACCGGTTATGTTAAAAATAAATCTAAATACATTTTATCTATTTAGGTGACGCTATATGTAGAAAGGTTAAACTTTTTTTTTCAGACTGCGTTATATTGCAATATTACTGGACTTGTTTATGCTCGTAGACAAATTTCATTATCATATGAATAAAATGATAATATGCCATGATTTCGAAAAAGAACGCCAAATCGCACGTTTAAAAAAACAATAATGTTGTAGAAAAAAGGGGTGTGCTAAATACTGCTAAACAATTCAATTATCATTTCTGGTATATTTTTTTCTGGAAAGACAAAACAACGCTGCAGGCTGCAGAAAATTTCAAGAATTTATTGTTTGCTTTATAAATGTCTGTAGGACAAATGCTTCATTATGATAACTGATCGCTGAAGCAAAACTTAATGTGTAACATAAATCACTACATGTCTTATTAAACATCTTAATTGTCTAATTAATTCAAAGCAAAGTTTAGTTCATGATTTACATGCATGTATGTTAACAACAACACGCAACATATTAATGTTGTGTGTGTGTTGTACGTTTAAATGTCTGCGCCTAACCAGTATTATGTAAATGTGCTTGTACAAAACTTAAGACGATATTCACAAAAATTCGCATTGATAAAAAGCTAACATGAATGCAACGTAAGAGAGAAGTGTGTATGGAATAGAGCAGAAGAGAACACGCTACGGAGTGTACAAATGAGTCCAGGCTACTAGTAGAAAATAAAGGTACTCAAGCTAGCAGATAACATGAAAAAGTCGACCAGAGCAGAGAGGAACAGAGTAGAGGAACAGACAACACGTGACCTAATTGACTTGTGTCAGATCTGAATGATATAAATCAACCCTCCATCTGTCTACAATTACTACCCGGGATCACGAGGGCTGATCCGAAAGCAGAGTCTCATAACAAAAGTAACAAAAGTATGATTTCTGACAATAATTCTGTATACATGGGGCAATCATGTTTCTTCAATTCAATTAAATGTAAGTATGTTATAGTCTATGAAATATAAAAACCTTCACACACTGTCGGTTCAATACAAAAAAAGCTTTAACAACTGACTATGAACGACATCTTTATTCCCAAGACTTGATGTATATAATTATCAGTTTGTATGATCTATTGTATATATAAATAAAATCTACTTCTGACAAATTTTGGAGTGTATCGACATAATTTTTAGTCACGAATCTACTATCCATTAACCTGACCCGAGTCCATGTTTTCAGACTCGGTACAAACCGTGTTGTCTGCAAGCAACCGTCAACCTACCTCAAGCAATTTACTTAAATCATGTTTCATGCTATGATCTATTTATATAATGCATTGTTTATCTCTCGATATTATCAATGTCTGAATAGATTTAATCAGTCATCTATTATTTATTTACAAACTTTGTTAGTTGACCTTACCGTGGAAGAGTTCCCAAGTTCGTCCGATGCCAACATTGTTAATGTTTACCTTGTCTAGTTAAACTACCCCTTAATCATGGATAAATAACACGTTTAGCTTCTGAGAGGTATTCCGAAGTTGAACTTAAAGATATTAACACAGTAAGTGTAGATGACATTGATGTTAAAACCTTAAAAAATGTCATGTACGGTGATTAACAACAAAAACACACAGAATCACACTTATTGTTAACTTTCAAAGTGCAAGAAATCCACGTGACGAATGAAAACTTGTCTCAAACTCTGTAAATTTTATCCTTAAGTTTCAGAGTCTCTCACACTACATTAAGGTCTATCATTTACTTTTTGAAAATGAAGTAATCATTTAACAGGTAGTATGTATACACCATGCATGACCATAAATGTTTAACGGACCATATACCTTTACATAATATGTTCTAAAAATAGATGATTGCTCAGTTAAAGGAGTAGCATCAGAAATTTGATAAAAAAAGTCTTTAATAGTATTGCACCCCCTCCCAATTTTTTATCAACTTTTCTTGATTTAGTATGGTTTTGCAGCAGCTGTCGGTGTGTACATACATGTATAATACGTTTAACATGATCAGACAGTGTTCAGTACCGAACAAGGACATAATGGTCAAAGTGGATCTAAACGGTATCCTTATTTTTATGCATTCTTGATACTTAGTGGAGTTTGCCTTCCACTATCATCTACCTAATTCTGTTTTAACATAGGCCTATTTACTGAACTGCAGAAAAGTACATTAATGAGATGAAATATAAGACGATGAACCCGGGTGTACGGGACATTTAATAGAGCGAGGATAGACAAATTCACACATGAACTCAATCGTAACTACTCAGGTATTTCCGTCACTGAGAAATACGTCTGCCTATTATGTCGGAAGCATTCTCTTTAGACAAATGCCGAGGAGTTCCGATTGACAATAAATACCGCCAAACATCACGTGGTATGACGTAACTCAAAAAGAGGGAAAATGATAACAATTCTACCAACAAAGTGGGGAAATGGTAAGATAATGGGAATGTCGAGATTTTTGCAAAAATGAAATTCAAATCTATATGTCTAATTATATATTCGACTTCCAATTGATCAGAACTGTCACTTTAAAATCTAAGATTCGTTATTTATATACAGCCAGGGACGCTGAAACAGTACAACACCTTTTAGGAATAGCAAAAATATGTTGTTTTTGTTGAGCGGTGGTTGCTCTAGAGAGGTTAAGTTAATAGTTAAATCGAGATTGTATTCTTAACTGTTTTATAAAACTCCGCAGAATGCATATCATTTTTAAAAGGTTATAATAATAAAACTATATTACTCAATTATCTTTAAATTGTCATAGCGACCTCACATAACTTGCATTTATGGGTTTACTTGATATCGCACGTGCGAGCATGAGGGGGTGGGAGTGTGCAAACAATTGTCTGTAGGAAAATTGTCAATTAGTCCGTCCTATCTATAAAACAACACGTAAACAGGTCACGTGATTGTACTATTCACTAACACCAACACACCTTTATGCTTCAAGCATTGTATGGTTTTATTGACGTTCTTAAAACAAAGATACAATCACTCCCATCCTAATAAACATACAGTACTTTGATTTATACATCTATTTAACAACATGTAATATTCTGAATCAGGCTCGCCTCAGACGTGTATACTAGATACAGTGTCAAGATAAATATCAGTCATTTCTAAATCACCATATTTGTCTAAGTAAAAACTCACTGTTACGTCAAATTACGTATTTATCCAACTTTTATAAAAAAAAACACTTACAGCGCATTGGATAATCTGTTCTTAAAAAGTACAAAACATACGTCATTATACTTGTTTAAACATTGGACAAAACATACGTCATCATACTTGTTTAAACATTGGACAATTGAATTATGTGTATATAATACATATATAAAAGTTTTCAGAAAGTTGGTAATTCACGGAAATTTTATACTACATTATATTTGAAGACAAAATCACTATTGTTTCTGTATTGTTGTTTTATTTAGATGTTGTTTTAAATTCGATATTGGCTTGAACTCACTACCGGTCCAAGGTGGGTACGTACCCGGTGACCCTGCACAGTTCATGTAGCCAATTTAATGTACTAATATTCACGGTTGTGGACTAGGGATGCTAGTTTAAGCCTTACTCAAGTTTCCTACTTATGTCTGTGAAAAAAATAATGTAGAAGGCGTGAGAAAAAGTAACGTAATATTAAAACTTGCTACTATATTATAGAGGTTGTCTTTGTGAAAAATGCGTTACCATTATGAAAAAAATATTTTTAATTTATATACATAGGAGTCAATCATATTTACGGTCATGTCCGGATTTCCTGTCGTTTAACCACAACCGTAAATAGACATAAATACTCCCTGTACGTCACAATAAAACTATGTAAGGAATTTCATTCAAGTTTTTTTTTTAACTTAATTTTAACGTCTTCGGCATGTTTTCCGGACTCCGTGAGTAATAAACAAAATATGACTGAGGGGTCTTATGCAAATTAGGGATCGATTTATTTTGTAAATCTTTGATAAAGTATTGATTTTTATTTTGAGTAATTCAACAAAATACAAAATAATATAGGATGGTTGAATTTCATTTTAACTCACTTAAATTTAATCATACCCAGCTAGATAACTGTACGAATTGTGACCGAATATCATATTTTTAATTGCAAATTATATAGATGTAACTGTCTTATATGTGTGGGCAGGTCTAAAAATATGAGTATATATACACGATGTAGGCCTACTGTAAGGACATAGAACGCCGGATTCCCTGAAAACCAGAATTCCCTGAAATTGGACAATTTCCTAAGTCCTATTTTCGGATTGTTTATCGAAAACCGGAATTCTCAGGAAACCGGACTTTTGTCCCAGTCCGGAAGGGGTCCGGCTTTACGGGGTTTTACTGTTGTAGGTTTCCAACTAGAATAATTTCTGTGCTCTCCAAAACAATTTGTATTCTTAATAAATTTAAGTCTTAAATTATTTCTATAAAGACCAGTTATTTACCTTTAATAAATAGAATTTTTTTATTCTAAGATACGGTCAATCATTGGGGAAATGTTTTATATTCTCTTCCTTATAAAGTTATGTGTGTGTGTCATTCCATTCTATTGAATTATAAATGAATCATTTTATAACATTAATATTTAGCAAAACAGCCCATACAAGATTTATTTAAAATTTTAACCTTCACCGTGGGTATCGCAATGTTATCTAGCATGAAGACGCAATTAAAAAAGTATTAAATATTTTGAAAAGTGAATACAGGTATCATGTTCTAATGTTCTAAATCCCAGCTTGATCGTGGATTCACTTCCATATTTGGTATAAATTTTACGCTTTCTTGCACAGAAGAACCAAACCGCGTGAAAATGAAACCTTAAACACAGGAATGCTTGACGTGTTTTCATTTTGTTGACGATAAAATTAATCTTATTCAGCTGCTACTAACAAAAATGTGGCATCGACTGAAGCGTGTCTACACATTACAAACTTGTATTATCATAAAAGTAGTCGAGAACATATTTGTGGATATTAATTGGGAAAAAATAAAAATCATTAAATTCTTTGGCACGCCACATGGTCACGGATCATAGATCTATATTTCATCTTGACTTAAATACTAAAATACTAGTGCCTGCAAATCAAATGCATTTTTAACTATATCTGGATTATTTCATTAATGTATAGAGGTGTTTATATGAACCATGCATGTACACACGAGAGAGAGAGGGGCCTTGAGGTTAGCTAGGCCATTGACACCATAAGTCAAGGCCATAAAAACAACAATTATCCGGTCATTTCAACCCAGCACGTGATGTGACAAAACTACCGGAAGTCAATTTTCCTAAACATGACCACTGCGTCCTTCAAAGATTCAATGAAGAAAAACAGAGAGGAATACAAAATAAAGCAATCTTCTTGTCAGGAGGCTGTTGTATCTTTGTGATACACTTTTTAAATTGTATCAAATTGTTTGACAAACGAATTTTGTGGAAAAAACAGGCGACGATAAATAACTGTGGTACCGTCCTACAAACCGAGTTTAAGCAGAACTATTGTTCGCTGGTCACATTCTTGCCTTTTATATGAATTGTGGTAAATTGATACATATTTGATCTCTTATATCTATATAGTCTTGTTATAAACCCATCGTATGTCGGAAACAAAGTGATAATTTGATCAAAATAAAATTTTATACAAATTCTGGTTGAATAAACAGTCGAACCTTTTTGTTGTTTCGATATTTTGAGATGCTATGTTTTAAAGATGATTTTTGCGCTATGAACATATTGAGTCATGGGTTTATTTGAAATGCAACAAAAATTATAAAATTATTTCTCCTCGTACTTTGACGGAAACTACCGAGAATAACCGACGCGCGACCAATTATATAAAGTTATAAACATAATTATTAAGTCGTATTTTTATGCAAAGTTCAACATAAAAGGAAGCTGTATAAGATTCAAATCCTCTTAAACGTGCGTAGATCAAGTACAAGTGGAAATAAGTGAACAATAGAAAACATAAGTAGATCTTGTGTTCATTAAAACAGAAACCAAACGACAGAGAGACAGTGACCTATAAACAATACAGTTAGTTTGATGTTCAAGTTTTGACTGCTTAAGTCGATACAGTAAAACTAGGTTATATACAGTAAATTCCAAGTGACGTCTTATATCCATAACATTAGATTAAGAATGACGTCACTCTCGTATATCCAAAACTTCACCGTAAAGTTCACTATTTAAATCATGCTTTACTGTACAATTGTTGTCAAATCTAAAACATGTTTTACGGAACAGAAAATCTCCATATTTTACCATAAGTGGGCCGCCATGTTCCCACATTTGAGTTATAACAATACTAGTTGCATATAGATGCACACCACATAATGTTATAGTTGTGATTTTTCTGTACCTTATGCAGTTGATCAAGAATGTTACAAATTATATCTTACAGTTAGTATACTAGACCGATACAAAATGTTCTGTGACCTGTTCCTCGGCATACCATATTCAACAGAAAAATATTTACCAGAAAAGTACAAGACATTCATTTGCTAAGCTGTAAGTACATCGAAACTTTTGAAAGATATTTTTTAGCATAATGCAAACATGTCACAGAAAAAAAGCAATGGGGAAGACATAGTCTAGGTCCGATCAGTGCCTTCAAACGTGTAAAAACGCATCATTATAAT
>OZ026850.1:328750-518167 GCA_964023205.1 Lutraria lutraria
GGTAAACAACCATGTTGTTGTGAAAGGGAAGTTGTTGCTCAAGAGAGGGCCGCTATGGAGAGGTTGTAATACATTTGTTTAAATTTACCAAACAGAGCCATCAAGAATGACTTAACACCTATGGCCATAGATCTGTCTTTTTCTTTCACCGATCTGAAACACATTAGAACAGTTGTTATGGTACCTGTGATTTAAAACACTCCTCAGAACCAATGCCTTTTTAACAGGCAAACCTTATTACATAATTCATTTATTTTTTTTTAACGACGTATTTAACAAATGTTCAGTTATATTCGGCGGCCGATTTACTTAACCAGTTTTCCCGGCCAGTACTAACTTACCCTTTCATTAGAAGCGTAATGGAAGAAAATCGACATTTTTGTCAAATGTTTAGAACCCGGATCGCCGGGTTGCAAATCCAGTGCAATAAGCACTAAAGCACTGAAGCACAGCCGCGGCTTTATAAACCTCAGATTAAATGCTAATTTTTACTATTAAAGCATGATTTGATTAAACAATGCACCTAATCTACGGAGATCTCCTCCGATTTTGTTAACTATTTCAGGACGAAGGTTAAGTAGAGGGGTTGAACATTGACCGAAAATAAAATTACAGAGTAAGGTATGAACTGACATTTACTGTTTGTGAACTCTCATATATAAAGTTATGAAGATTTGATGTGAATCCTTGCCATGATTAAAGCCAAAATTTGAAAAAAACGGGCTCCAGAAAATCTGGGTGACGAAATTGTTTGTTTAAAAGCGTAAAAATAAGCCCATGTGAGCAATACAATCATTTTACCTTAAAGTCGTCACATACGACGGAGATATTGTCATTGTTCCAATCAAAGAACTGAGAGCATTTATTGCAACAAATGGAATGAGCTGAGAGCAGTCAGATTGACAAAAACCCGGACTGACCCGTTCTTGCCCGTAGAACTCTCCTGACATCAAAGTGCAGTTTGAGTACACCTAAATCAACGAAAAAATATCGGGTAAAAAAGTTAGATTATCATATCTTACACCCGTATGAGAAATAGTATCATGATATATAATAATTTTACATGTATTATATTAATTTTGCATAATAATGCAGACTTATATAAAACATGTTTGAAATATGCCCTGACTAAAACATTTAAATTGGTGTACAACATTCCTGGAAACAAAATGTTATAATGTCCGATAGATATTTTATCTTATGGTAAAGGGAGATAATTCTTATAATGTTCAGTTTGTGAGCTCTGATGATACACACGGTTATCGGACATATAGTTAATAATTTTGTGTGCATAAAAAATCGAAAAAGTTCCAAACATTTGAAATAACCTATAATGGGCCCAGAAAAAAACTGAATACGATAAAAACCATCCCATCTGAAAATAACCGGAACCCTGTACGCACGGTACATGTGTACATTATACAATTACACATTATATAATTATAAAAGAATAATTACGCCATTGAGTTCTGTTGCACATCCCGCGTGACAGGGAGAAAAGTAGGTCCGGCCATCGCCACATACTGGCAGATAGGGTGAATCACTACACTCACAAAGTTCTGGTATTAATGCGCTGTAAAAGTAACACGTGGGTGAACTTACTCATATAATCCTCAGGTATTCTGATTAGTTAGTTTGATTTTAATTAGTTCAAGGTAAAAAGTGAAATAATAAAAATACTATTAATCGCAAATTTCCAATAAAACATTCTTATATGTGTAATACGTATGGTAGGACATTACGTCATCGCGCACCTGCTGAATACTTCCAATTGGACCATTTTGGCGGTCGCTTTTAAGCCAGTACAAATGTTATTTCACTTGCAATGAACATTTATATTATATAAAAAAATTATAATACTTATCAGTCACGAACTTCCCTGTACTTGACGTTAGTTTTTGTTAAGCTATGATAGAGATATAGCATCATGAGAAGTACTTCGTGCTACAAAAAGCACCAACGAATCACCTCGAATTTTACGACTAGAAAGCAGTGAATTAACATAATCATGAAAAAATAAACATACTTTTTTCGCATATTTTGTCCATTTTATAACAATATAATATTGTTTACATCATAATTGATAATTATTTCAAACAAACAATGACAAATGTGCTTAAGAAAGGCTTAAGAAATTTTCAGTTACGGAGAAAATGTCTTGAAAACAGCATCTACATACATTGTAATTATCTCCCTTATTAAAAACCAGAAAATTGGCTTGTGGCTTTATTTTTTGAGTTTCAAGCTCCAACTTCAAAAGTTAGCATCCTTATCAATACCTTTATCCAATCATCAAATTTTTTGTAATAGGGATATAATGATAAATGAGAAATAATCTGAAGAAGTGTTCGGGGACCGTGGGAAAATCTTTTTTGGATTCAAAAGTCAATATTCTAATTTGGATTACCTCCCTTAGATATTAAAATCGAAGTGCACGAAGTCTAATAGACACTTTTTTTGAAGAACTATTTGACCATTATATCCCTATTTGGTATACATTTTGTAGATAAAATGGATTAAAAAATAAGTATAACCATGCTTTATATTGATTTAGAAAATGGAATCATGTAGGAACAAATTTTTACCCGTTTTAAGGCCAAAACCAAAAGTTATAACTACAATGTACAAACTTTCTTTGTGATAAAATTATATAAGACAACCAGTCTTCGGTGCACTACATCATATTCGGTACTTCAACGATTTCCGATAATAAAATTGAAGGGTTCAATGTGAAGCCGCATACAGCAGGTGCGCGATGACGTCATATCCTACCATTGAATACGTTCTTTGGACGGACAGATCTTACCTCCTTTCTGTATGCATCCCCACAATATCCGGGGTCTCACATCCCCATATAAAGTTGAAACATTGACATGAAAATGAGAATAGTCGCGACAACAACAACATCTTCACACATCCGGACAGACCAAGTCTTAAACGTCTCGTAATTAGTCCGCCGACAAACGTACCAGTAATGGCCGTGATTAATTTTTCCATACCTGTGTACGAATAACAAAACATGAGTCCGCATTTGAAGCAAAAATACAGTCAAACCTGTAAACAAAGGCCACCATTGGGAAAGAAATTATGTGGCATTTATTGAAAAGTTGCCTTAATTGACAGGTAGTCTTTATTGGGAAGTCATTTTGTTCTAAATAATCAATGACCGTTTTCACAAGAATGGACATATCAACAGGAATGGACATATCAACAAGAATGGACATATCAACAGGAATGGACATATCAACAAGAATGGACATATCAACAGGAATGGACATATCAACAAGAATGGACATATCAACAAGAATGGACATATCAACAAGAATGGACATATCAACAGGAATGGACATATCAACAGGAATGGACATATCAACAAGAATGGACATATCAACAAGAATGGACATATCAACAAGAATGGACAGATCAACAGGAATGGACATATCAACAGGAATGGACATATCAACAAGAATGGACATATCAACAAGAATGGACATATCAACAAGAATGGACATATCAACAAGAATGGACATATCAACAGGAATGGACATATCAACAAGAATGGACATATCAACAAGAATGGACATATCAACAAGAATGGACATATCAACAAGAATGGACATATCAACAGGAATGGACATATCAACAAGAATGGACATATCAACAAGAATGGACATATCAACAGGAATGGACATATCAACAAGAATGGACATATCAACAAGAATGGACATATCAACAAGAATGGACATATCAACAAGAATGGACATATCAACAAGAATGGACATATCAACAAGAATGGACATATCAACAAGAATGGACATATCAACAAGAATGGACATATCAACAAGAATGGACATATCAACAAGAATGGACATATCAACAAGAATGGACATATCAACAGGAATGGACATATCAACAAGAATGGACATATCAACAAGAATGGACATATCAACAAGAATGGACATATCAACAAGAATGGACATATCAACAAGAATGGACATATCAACAGGATGGCCTTTATTCGAAGGTGGCCGCAAACACTGATTTGACTGCATGTCATAATTTTAAGGTGGTCGATTTATCAAAACAATAGAAACAGATCCGATGGTCGTTATATAGAGGGGATCTTGATTTAAAAATGTCTGCTAAATAGGGCTCTACTAGACATGTATATTTGATTGAAAGCCATCAAAAGAATAACTAGCCTTCTCATTGAAAGGCAGTCGCCCTGTTTTCAAATTGGCGCCAACAACTAGGGTTATTTGTCGTCCTCTCCAGGTTTAAAGGTCGAGGAACGTCTCAGACGTACACCTGGATAGAACCACTGATCTCCAGTACGCCAGCTGGACAGCTTCTTTACATGTTAGACTCTTTCTAGTCCCCGGTGTGATTCAAATTCACTGTGGTGAGAAGTTAGTCAGAGACGATAACTACACGTCCACACGCAGGCCCCACAGAGGTTCCCCTTTGTACACATAATTATAATACATGTATTTACCTGCTATAATATTAGCTTTCCATGTTGGCATCTGAAATTGCGTCTCCACATATTTTGGTCCAAATGAGCCCAGAGCCATAAAACCAAACATGACGAACAACAAAGATGCCAAGTTACACACAAATATTGGTTGCTTAAATACTCGCAATAACGACTTCGGTAAATCTGTAATACAGTTAACATACATGTAAGAGTGTAAAACTGATTTCTTTTATACATGTCATTAATTGCCTCTTCGAATCGGAAGATAAGTTCCCATGTTTTGATCTGTTCTTAGAGGCTCTTTTAGAATTTCAGGCTTAGAGGGGATGTAGTATTCACGATTGGAATACTTGAATGCTAATTCATTGAATAATACGGCATTTCATTTCTATCTATAGTCGGTGACTTTAAAGAATGTGTCTAACAATAGCAACAATATTAACGTCTGTAGTTTACGAAACCATTCAGCCAAAGTAAACCGGCTCTACCAGCACTCAGCGTCCGTTAAATCAAACCAACGCTTCGAATCCGTAACCAACATAATAATGGAGTAGAAATTACACAACAAGACAATAATACCTTTTGCATTCGTCGTAAATGACGGACCGCTTTCAATCGCTGTGCTATTGACATATTCTGCATTTTTGTCGTCTGAGGGATTCTCTTTTTTTAAAGACTTTGGTAAAAAGAAAATTGGAATAGAAACCAACAATGCGCATGCGCCGAACGTGATAAAACCCATCCACCACGCACCGATCCATCTGGGGTCTTCAGGTGTCATGTTCGTGTCTAGGAAAGGAAACAAGAATCAGTATTGAATGTTCTGTAAACCGTTTAAAGAGTTTTATAGTATCATAAGTTTAGGAGAATAAGACATCTTATACCTGTCGGTTAAGGTCAATCGTAACTACTCGGGCATTGCCGTTACTGAGACATACGCACATGTATATGAATTGCGCATTCGGTTTTGTTAAGCTTTTTCGTGTTGTTTTGTGGTGTTCGAATTATTTGTCTGTTTCTTTGGTTTGTTTGTTTGTCTGTGTTTATTCTAGTAGCTCTGTGACGATTGTTTTATTAACAATCGTCGCAAATACGAAGTGCCTCGTATAAAATAACTTGGCCGGCGATTGTTAGAATTTAATCACGGGACCCATAGACAATGGCGACGCCCATTCTAACTAAGTGAGCACGTAAGTCATATTGGAAATAGATAGTTCAGCTTTCATCAGCCGTCACTCGCTCGGCGCATGAATTTTCATGCGTTACTAAATACTATGTTTTTCTTCATCCGCCGTATAATTGTTAAACTAGCTCCCGTTTCATGTTGCAGTACAAGTGTACCTAAGTTCAGTTTCTATAAGTACTTACAGTACTTTGATTCATATTATACTATAAACTGTGGAATGTTTGTATTATAGTATTAACCTTTCAAATCTACGGGAAGTTTGCTGAATAATCCGCCAGCTGTGATCGCAATAAACGGCCCAACTATTGTGAATGACATCAGAATACCTGAAAGATAAAGTGAATACATAAACTCTGTAAGGCGATAAATATATGATATAAAAACTAGCATACATGAGAAGTTTGTCTCATAAGCCAACCTGGCTGGGACTTTAAATAGACACTATAATAAACAAAACCTTTTACAGTGAAGCCCCTGAAACCGGATTCTCTGAAAACCGGAATTCTCGGACGAATTTCAAAACTTTTTTCCGGAATTTATCAAAAGTGCTCTGAAAATCGAAATTCTCAGTAAACCGGACTTTTTTGCGCAGTCCGGGAGTGGCCCGGTTTTTTAGGGGGTTTATTGTATATGACGCACTTTCTGACTTAAATCAGGGACTTAAACAAGTAAATCGTGAAAAGGAGCCGAAACAAATGGGATACATTAGATATAAGTAAAGCTAAGTACATGCTGATGGAAAACTTTGTTTTCATACCTATGTAAAATCCTGTATGTTCCTTCTCCGAGTTATTGTCCACATACAAACTGCTGAGTGGAACACGTGGTGCTTTGGCCACACCTTGTATCGCCATCATGACGGCAATAAGAGTCACAACCCAGAATGAATTGTTCGAGTCCGTGTTTGTCTCCTCCTGTCTGGCTTCACATTTCTAAAAATAGCACAAATTTCATAGAATTCAAATAAAACCATACTATTCAATTATTTATTTTTCAAATCAGAAAACATGTATCTAGGTAATTTATGTATTTAACGTTTTGGAGTAATTAAAAAAATAATCTTATATCAAATTTAAACACTCAAGATATACCGTGACAGTTAATTGACGACTCACATTTTAAACAAGATGTTTGTTTTTTGAAAGCAAAATGCTCCTTTATAGGCAAGGTTAAAGGTTAAAGTTTGGTACAAACAAACAGACGGACATACAGACAGGTAAAAAACAATATGCCCCCGATCTCTCGATACAGGCCATAAAACACACAAACAGCAATGTACAGATAATATTATTATTCTCAATTGTTGTCAAAGTTTCAAACTTAAAAATATTAGAAATATAGTTAAACCTGTCAACAAAGGCCATCCTTTGGAAAGACAAAATGTGGCATTTGGTGACAGGTGGCCTATATTTGGAGGTCATTTTGTTCTTAACTGTCAATGACATTGTTTAAAAGAATGTCATTTATTTACATGGTAGCCTTTATACGGAGGTGGTCGCTAATACAGGTTTAACTGTTCATTATAAACTACACGACTTCATAAAATCATAAATTAATCAAAATGTAAACTGAAAACAAAGAATATTCATACTTCTTGGAATGTCTGGTTGCTATGGTAACCAGGTACGCAGAGATGATCATCGTCAATTCCCGTGAGGTTTAGGGATCCCCCATGAGAGTTTGTCGATGTAGTATCCCCTATCACAAAGTGTGGAAGACTTGTCAGAATTCCGGAAACACCGAAAGTAAAAATACACAATGCGAGCACACGTGGAACGTGGTGACTGAAATTAAAATCAAAGGACTGAAAGTACCCATGGAAAGAAACTGAACTTACATATACCTGGTACGATAATACGTTATATAAATTATATACAAACCTGCATAGACTTGCACTGCAACATTTCCCTGGTTTAACAATTTCATGGCGGATGTAGAAAAACGTAGTACTTAGGTCCGCCTCAAAATTCATACACGCCGACCGAATGACGGTGTAGCATAAAATTTTGACCCCGTGGAAAAATGACCCCAGCGGATTATTGATCAATTTTCAACGTTAAATATTGACCCATACCGTTAAATAATGACCCCATTACGCGTGAAAATTTGACCCTCGTTAAAAACTGATCAACCTTTGTTAGAGTTGTTTTCGGCGTTGAAAACCATCCCTTACAGTAAATAATCATATAATGTAAGTTATTCTCACGATTTCTATTCATAAAACTTTATAGGTAATTTGAATTTGGTATTTACACGATTTTAAAGAGGTTCTTTCGTTGTGTATTGATGGGGTCAGACACCGAAATTTTCATTTTATTTGAAAAGCTGACAAATTGCATGAAACATTGAAAAACCATCATCCAAAGCTGAAACAAGAGTTTTGCGGCATATTGAGAATGCATGATTGCATGGTGCTGAGATTGAGAGTTTATCCGGTGCGACTTCTAAGAAAACTAACTTAAACTGAGCAAGCCTCTGGATAAACTGTCTCCGTTTCGGCACCAACCATATATGTATTCGATTTGTCCTGTTCCAGTGACAAAATAAGTCCCAAAACTCCATTTACGTGGATTTAAAAACACTTGTAGTGCCCGATGACGCGACAGTAAAATAATCCCACGCAATCTTCATGAATGAAAAGTCAATAAAATACGTTAATTTGTATAATAGCATACTAAAATGACCTACTGACAGGATATACACAAGTAAATCAGCTGGTCATTGCTTTATTATGTCTAAAAATAAATTTAGAAACAGTATAAATTAATTATTAATTTGTATGACAGAAAGTACCCTCAACTTACGCAATAAAGCGTTGCATCGCTAAATGTAAAATTGACCGTTTTAGACATAATGGATCACAGAACCTAGTACAAGCAATCCTTATCAACCATTACATACTTTTAGAATGAATAATTTGTAAAACATTCACTACAAGCTTTTTTAATAGCGTGATTTTGGAATTTGTAAACATGCAATTACAAATGCAATATAATCATAGAAAAGGGAGAGAACTACGTAGTTATCAATATTACCTCCCTTTATGATACAAAATCAAATTTAATAAACTGTTCCAGGCCCTAACATTCCAGAATGTTGTATGTTTGAAAGATAAATTTAAATAATTATGTTTGAATATCACAATTTATAAGGATCAAATTCTTCTAACTTTGTTCATAGACATTTATTTTGTATTATGGTCCGTTAATTATCCTAAATTAAATACTCACTGTTTGATTAATAACCGAGCTATAAGATTAATTTTATTTTTGTCTTTTAACTTTGTTTTTTTATAAACGCATCTCAAATAACTCACATTTAAAGAAGTTTGAAACAAAATGCCAAAAAATCGATATGATATGTCGCATATAGACAAGAGCAAAAGGGCGCTTAGGACGACAAAATGTATAATATAGACCGTGAAACAGTGTTTTACGAGAGCTACGCACCTGCAGGACTAATTCTCATATTCGTGCAGTCGATTTCTGGTGTTTGTCTAGAGTTTTAGTTATCGTTAAAAATTGACCCCAGGATTGATAAAAATTTAACATTGATCAATATTCAACGACTTTCTTGATCAAAATTTAACGTTGAAAACCTGTCGGGGTCGATTTTCAACGTTGAGAAATGACCCCTGGGGTCATTTTTCAACGGGGTCAAAACTTTATGCTACAACGGCTACAGAAAGCTGAACTACCGTCCAGTTTACAAAAATAATACTACATGTAGTAATACTCAAAGAAAAAAAATGAACAGAATTGAAAAGTTTAAACAGAGGGTCGAGACAAACGTTTCGGCATATATAGCAAAAATTTAATCTAAATCTAAAATCAAAACTATTTCTTTACCATATTCGTACTTAGTTTTTGTGACTAAATTATCTATTATTTTATGCAGACCGTGTCTTTTCTAAATTCTTCATTACGTTTGACAAAAAAGTTTTGCAACGCATGTAAAAGTTATGATATGTATTCGATACTTACTTTTTAAGAAAGTGGCTAGCCAGCAACACAGTTATAACAAATCCGATATCGTTAGCACTTAATAAAAGACCACTTTTACTGCTGCTTAATCCGAATGCACGTTCCAGTACCGTAATCTGTGACGATAAATAAACTGACACGCTTTGAGAAAATAATGTCCCAAATCCAACAATGACACAAAAAGGCATTAAACTTCTGTATCCTGTCTCAGAGTGATTTCTATTTTTAGACTTGTCACCAATGACGTCAGCAGGTGCACGGCCACGAACACTCCTCTCCTGCAACTCGTTGTCACGATTTTCACAAATAACATTCACTGAACCATCAATATCTGGTCCGTTGAAAGCAAAATTGTCCAAACCATTTCCGTTGTTATGATACCCATTAGCGGCGAGCGTCGTTGCTAGGTAACCATTGTCGGTCGCACCTTCGTCAAATGGTAGAACTCTAAACATATGGAAAGTAAATTTAAAATAAAAATCTAAAAACTCACAAAGCTCATAAAATATCAAGCAGCATTCAAGTTAAGGTAAAAAAATAAACCCAGTTTTATAAAAAAAAGTAACAAAATGTTACAGCGTTACACAAAAAAAACTGCATGTCACTTGATACAAAAATATGTATACTACTGAAAAAAAATTACATATCGTAAAAACGTCAAATCTATCGTTCTACTATTTAAGAAATTCACCTAAATATCTGGACAGCTTCATTTTCGATATCAATGTCTAGATCTGTTAATTCCGTCATTTTCTTGTCAGTATCATACACCAAATGATGTGGTTTGAAGTGTGTTATAACATCAAACTAGTCACGTGCTTTATATAATATTTTTTCTTATCCTTATTTGGAAAATACATATTATACAACCAGAATTGAAAAGTACTAATTTATGAGTCTTTCCTCATGTTTGCGTTTATTTTACAATTTCAACAAAACTGTGAATAAGGGCCGACTAACAATGTTCGGATTCTAAAGATCATATAATTTTAAGAAATAGACTGAATCTTAATTGCCAAACTACAGTACAACCTCTCCAGAACGTCCCTCTCTTGATCAACAACCTCCCTATACAACCGCAGGATTTCCCACAACTTCATGATTTAACTATTAAAATAATTCAACCTTTTTAAAGCAACAACCTCTCATAAACAACATAAATTTGCTACTCACAAAGGATGTTGTTTTTCAGAGGTTATACTGTAATTGATATCTGAAGTATTAGGCGCTGATACTAGTAAATTGTTACAAACGTTCTCCATTTCCCTGAAAGTTTTATTTACATACAAATGTACAAGTTTTATAAGATATTTATATTTATATGGTAACAATCGATTCTAAGCTAGCCTTACCAAGTAGAAATACAATTATTCTGTATTTGAATAACTTTTTATCATACCTCAGGCATACCACGTGGAGTCCAGTCTCGCTAATTGCCAAGTTTCAGAAACATGCCAATATTTGTTTACTATGGGAATGCGGCTCTGTTTAAGGATAGACAATTAACAACTTGTAGTCGTTAGTGCTACATTCAATACTCATCTTCGTGACCAGATAATTTTCAGTGCTAACTATCACAGGAATAGTGATACCAAACTAACGACTCGACTTAACGAAATTTCGACTAATTAAAGAATATCAACGTCCTCTTGAGCAACAACCAAGGTCCTTGCAACAACAGAACAATTTTCCCACTGCATGATTTAACTATTGATTTAACCTCTCTAAAGGAACAACCTCTCAACAACAACATAATCTTGCTACTCCAAAAAGGTTGCACTGTAAATGCTGATAAAGATAAAATAAATCTGAAATTCCGACACGGTTGGTTGGTCTTTATCACAACCTTCTTTAATTTTATAGTGTCGCCATCTGTTTAATTGTTCCTAATTAGTGTTGAAGTTAATTAATGCATGTAATTAAGTATTAACTATTTTAATGAGAATGAAATCACGATCTTAATTAGTTTGTATCATCTTGTGATTAGAAGAGATTTATCAATTCATACGTTTTATTTTCTGTCCTCATTACGTACGTCAATACAACACAGAGCAACTTCTCCAAAGCATACACCATCCGGTTTGGGGAGAAAGAAAATAACAAGTGCACGTTGTTGTTGAGAGGTTGTTGCTCTAGGAAAGTTAAATCGATAGTTAAATTATACTGTGGTGAAAATCACCCATTTCTTTAAGGGGTGTTGTTATTCAAGAGAAGGCCGCTCGGACGTAGCGATATCGGACACTTTAATTCAATGTAGGCATTAAAACAAACTTCTGTTCACGGAGTAGTCCGAATTTTAATTTAGAATTAGAAGTCGAACCTACAATGTTAATCACTGTAATCTCATAGCAGCAGATAATAATGCCTATATCAAGTACGCTGGGTCATAGATTTCTTATCACCATGGTCACTGGCGCAAGCGCGAGCACCTGTAAGTCATCCGGGACAGCGGATGGGTAAATTATTTCTAAATAAAATTAGCTTCTGAAAAAAACAACTTGATCGTATAGAAAATTAGCGACAAGTTACAACCTGATCAATCACTGTTCTAATGACATTGTCATGTCACGTGACGTATAATTACGTAAGTCTCCGCATGTATCACGTTTTATTTCATACGAAAATATATGATGTTGTCTAATGGATCAATTAAAGCGTGATACATATATATAATTATAAATAACATTATATATGTAAATTTACAACTAAAATATCACGAGCTAATTAAGGTAGAGGCGTAAGTTTTTATTATTGAATTCAGCCCGTCTGTTTAGAATAATACGAGTTAATCTTGTCAAATAGTTGGGTTCACAAGTATGCAAGAAAAGTTCAAGAAATATTCAAGATTTTTTTTATTCCTTTCAAAGGGGTATACATTTGTTTTCAAGACTTTTATTTTCACATTTTTGCAGTTTGTTTAAAGTATTGAGATTTTTTAGATGCAAAACTGAATTATCGCGTGTGACGACGTGACTGACAAATTAAATTGAATGTCAATCAAAGTACTTGTAATTAAACAGATCGTCGTCTTAAATTGGGGTTAAAATGTAGGTACACACTGGTATACCTTCGGCAAAATGACTGGTCCTAGGCCATACATAGATGAGGAGTGTTTATTGTCACTTTGTATGAGAACATTCGACTTGTCATTCGATCTGTAATTAACTTGATTGATAATATTCGTAATTGCTCAGAAAACCAACACGCCTGTTTCTATAAATACAAACATGTATATATACATGGACAGCTAATACTTGATCTTATATCTTAGATGTGAGTGGGTGAGCACTAATTGTTATACACTATTATTCACAGGATGACCTTTATTTGGAGGTGGTCGCTAACACAGGTTGGACAGTTTGTCTCTTTTATTCACCTCACACAACTCCTTAGCGCCATTGTCCCTTAAAATTATATTCTCTTCGCAATTTGTGCCTCATGCAATTGTACCCTTGAAATATTTTCAAATTATCGTAACCATATAGTAACAAAAGATCATAGCCCCCTCTCTCTATCTTTCTCTCCCCCCCCCCCTCTCTCTCTCTCTCTCTCTCGTATGCCTTTTAGCAATGTAGCATTGTAATAATTCGAAGACAAACGTTTTAACTTCATGAGATAAAACACAACACGAAGCATGTACGGCAATAAATAATTACTATTGTGATCATTATAGGACATTATCCTCTTATTTGTGAAACATTTGTGGTTAGGTGTACTCATGCATTTTACAACCTCGTACTGATTGCTGGGTCAGAGGTCATTGAATTACAATAAACCTCTTTTTTAACTCATAGACTTGAGAATAGAGATTTGAGAAAGCTTTTTCTCAGTTCATTATCTCCGAACTTCATAAGATGAGATTATAAACATAAAATATAATATATACTAACAATTATTAGGCGGAGAAAAATACGTATTCATGTTTTTGTTTCCGCCTATCATATATAATACTTTCAATTTCCCTTTATATTAATATTAAATAACGCTAGACACAAATGTATATTACATAATGCATACTTAACAAATTGTAATGGACATTTCGAGGCCATCATATTACAAGTTAAATTAAAATTCAAAACAATTGTTTGCTATCACGCAAACTCATTCAAAATCCCATCCCCCCCCCCCCCCCAATAAAAGCTTAGTTATTTTGACCATTTTTTGGTCTTAATTGATTTTCATTTTCAATCTAAGCATACAAAGTAAATAATATCTATCAACCAACAATCTTGGATCATGTCATTACAAGCCAGCATTTTTTAACGATGGTCATACGTACAAATATTTTAATAATAATAATAAAAAAATCATCCTTTCACTCACCTTTCTTCGTTGTTCATAATAATTTATCATAAATTGAAATAACACGTATTTTCTTTTATATCCAATAGGAAAAAAATCACTCCTCAATACAATAAAATGAAAGCCACGATCAGTGTATATATGGTTGTATTCTTAGATTAACAAAAGCACGTCAACATTCGGCCCTCTGTATATGTTTACATTTTTACGTACGCGACACGTATATGAGTAGTGTTCATCATTTATTTATTATATCAAGTGATATGGTCAGGTAATAATTGTCAGACAAGACGGTCTTGTGGTATTATTTTGACAACCGTACGTAGTCTTGTTTTTATGACATAGTATGGCTGAATATTATTTGTATTTACACGCACACGTACAACGCTGATCTAGATCTAAACATGTCATCCACGTTTTAGTTTTATTTGCGAGCGGTAAAATACCAACTTAAGGTAGATCGCGGATTTCCTCCAAAAAAATGGTCATTTATTAGAAGTCGACGCACAATAAAGAACTTTTGCATGAACAACCTTTGAAGTATTGGCTAATGTATATATGGTAGATTACCCTTGCCTTGGTATTATATGATGGTTGAGTACCTTTGCCTTGTATATATGTGGTAGATTACCCTTGCCTTCTATATATATGGTAGATTACCTTTGCCTTGTATATAGATGGTAGAGTACCTTTGCCTTGTATATATATGATAGAGTAACTTTACCTTGGATATAAATGGTAGAGTAACTTTGCCTTGTATATATAAGGTAGATTAACTTTGTCTTGGATATAAATGGTAGAGTACCTTTGCCTTGGTATTATATATTGGTGGAGTTCCTTTGCCTTGGATATTATGTTTATATATATAGTCAAACCTGTGAATAAAGGGTCACCCATGGGAAAGACAAATGTATCCTTTATTGACAGGTGGCCTTTATTTGGAGGTCATTTTGTTCTAAATAATAATTGGCTTTGGAAAGAATGCCTTTATTCTCAGGTGGCTGCTAACACAGGTTTGACTGCATATGTTATAATGTAACATTATAACCTATATCTTACATTAAAACAATGGCAGGATACTTTAGCCTGTATATAATTGATATATAGTACTTTTGTATATTACATATACTAGGTAGATTACTTAATTTTATTCAATAAGTTTATTGGCCCTTGTATTTGATTCACAATAAGAAATTCCAAACACCTCCCATTGTACAGTGTGGGAGACATAACTCCTCACTTCCTGTATACCAAAGTCATTGAAGCGAATACCGACACCGTCAGTACACACATGAATGAACTTCTAAGTTAAATCTTATGTTCAATGAAGGAGAACATAGTCCCTCCCCTTCCTGTATATATCAAAGTCAGTGAAGCACACATTAGCTTTTTGCTGTAGAAAAATATATGCAAAAACATTTATTTTTTGCTTTTGTAAACTTGAAAAATGTACAGCGCGTGACGTCACTTTACTACGTGTGCATAACATGACTGTTCTATATATAGTATTTATTTCAATGATATTGAAAAAATATGATAGTGGTTTCGGAAACATTTTTTCTTGTTATAAAGTATGCACGGGAGGAAAACACACCGAATTCCTCTGTTATAGAACAAACAGAAACTATTAGGACCAATACATTTATAAGCTTATGGGACTTTAATGACGTTGTCATTACACGCATGAATGAATATATAATACAACAACCATAGCATTTGAATATTTCAAAGGCATGCATATGAATGTTGACAAATATGGTTCCAACAAATAAAACATGAATAAATGGACTAAAGGTTTGTAAGAGGTGTTTCCGCAGGGTTTTAGCCGCGAGGACCTGGCTCATAGCTATGTGAAACAGGATCGTGTAGGTACGGGTCCTAGCTATGTGAAACAGGATCGTGTAGGTATGGGTCCTGGCTATGTGAAACAGGATCGTGTAGGTATGGGTCCTGGCTATGTGAAACAGGATCGTGTAGGTATGGGACCTAGCTATGTGAAACAGGATCGTGTAGGTATGGGTCCTGGCTATGTGAAACAGGATCGTGTAGGTATGGGTCCTGGCTATGTGAAGCAGGATCGTGTAGGTATGGGTCCTAGCTATGTGAAGCAGGATCGTGTAGGTATGGGTCCTGGCTATGTGAAACAGGATCGTGTAGGTATGGGTCCTGGCTATGTGAAACAGGATCGTGTAGGTATGGGTCCTGGCTATGTGAAACAGGATCGTGTAGGTATGGGTCCTAGCTATGTGAAACAGGATCGTGTAGGTACGGGTCCTAGCTATGTGAAACAGGATCGTGTAGGTACGGGTCCTAGCTATGTGAAACAGGATCGTGTAGGTACGGGTCCTAGCTATGTGAAGCAGGATCGTGTAGGTACGGGACCTAGCTATGTGAAACAGGATCGTGTAGGTATGGGTCCTGGCTATGTGAAACAGGATCGTGTAGGTATGGGTCCTGGCTATGTGAAACAGGATCGTGTAGGTACGGGTCCTAGCTATGTGAAACAGGATCGTGTAGGTACGGGTCCTAGCTATGTGAAACAGGATCGTGTAGGTACGGGACCTAGCTATGTGAAACAGGATCGTGTAGGTATGGGTCCTGGCTATGTGAAACAGGATCGTGTAGGTATGGGTCCTGGCTTTGTGAAACAGGATCGTGTAGGTACGGGTCCTAGCTATGTGAAACAGGATCGTGTAGGTATGGGACCTAGCTATGTGAAACAGGATCGTGTAGGTACGGGTCCTAGCTATGTGAAACAGGATCGTGTAGGTATGGGACCTAGCTATGTGAAACAGGATCGTGTAGGTATGGGTCCTGGCTATGTGAAACAGGATCGTGTAGGTACGGGTCCTAGCTATGTGAAACAGGATCGTGTAGGTATGGGACCTAGCTATGTGAAACAGGATCGTGTAGGTATGGGACCTAGCTATGTGAAACAGGATCGTGTAGGTATGGGACCTAGCTATGTGAAACAGGATCGTGTAGGTATGGGTCCTAGCTATGTGAAACAGGATCGTGTAGGTACGGGTCCTAGCTATGTGAAACAGGATCGTGTAGGTATGGGTCCTAGCTATGTGAAACAGGATCGTGTAGGTATGGGTCCTGGCTTTGTGAAACAGGATCGTGTAGGTACGGGTCCTAGCTATGTGAAACAGGATCGTGTAGGTATGGGACCTAGCTATGTGAAACAGGATCGTGTAGGTATGGGTCCTGGCTTTGTGAAACAGGATCGTGTAGGTACGGGTCCTAGCTATGTGAAACAGGATCGTGTAGGTACGGGACCTAGCTATGTGAAACAGGATCGTGTAGGTACGGGACCTAGCTATGTGAAACAGGATCGTGTAGGTATGGGACCTAGCTATGTGAAACAGGATCGTGTAGGTATGGGTCCTGGCTATGTGAAACAGGATCGTGTAGGTATGGGACCTAGCTATGTGAAACAGGATCGTGTAGGTACGGGACCTAGCTATGTGAAACAGGATCGTGTAGGTATGGGTCCTGGCTATGTGAAACAGGATCGTGTAGGTACGGGACCTAGCTATGTGAAACAGGATCGTGTAGGTATGGGACCTAGCTATGTGAAACAGGATCGTGTAGGTATGGGTCCTGGCTATGTGAAACAGGATCGTGTAGGTACGGGACCTAGCTATGTGAAACAGGATCGTGTAGGTACGGGACCTAGCTATGTGAAACAGGATCGTGTAGGTATGGGTCCTGGCTATGTGAAACAGGATCGTGTAGGTATGGGTCCTGGCTTTGTGAAACAGGATCGTGTAGGTACGGGTCCTAGCTATGTGAAACAGGATCGTGTAGGTACGGGACCTAGCTATGTGAAACAGGATCGTGTAGGTACGGGTCCTAGCTATGTGAAACAGGATCGTGTAGGTATGGGTCCTAGCTATGTGAAACAGGATGGTGTAGGGGCGGGTCCTAGCTATGTGAAACAGGATCGTGTAGGTATGGGTCCTAGCTATGTGAAACAGGATCGTGTAGGTATGGGTCCTAGCTATGTGAAACAGGATCGTGTAGGTACGGGTCCTAGCTATGTGAAACAGGATCGTGTAGGTACGGGTCCTAGCTATGTGAAACAGGATCATGTAGGTATGGGTCCTAGCTATGTGAAACAGGATCGTGTAGGTATGGGTCCTAGCTATGTGAAACAGGATCGTGTAGGTACGGGTCCTAGCTATGTGAAACAGGATCGTGTAGGTATGGGTCCTAGCTATGTGAAACAGGATCGTGTAGGTACGGGTCCTAGCTATGTGAAACAGGATCGTGTAGGTATGGGTCCTAGCTATGTGAAACAGGATGGTGTAGGTACGGGTCCTAGCTATGTGAAACAGGATCGTGTAGGTACGGGTCCTAGCTATGTGAAACAGGATCGTGTAGGTATGGGTCCTAGCTATGTGAAACAGGATCGTGTAGGTACGGGTCCTAGCTATGTGAAACAGGATCGTGTAGGTACGGGTCCTAGCTATGTGAAACAGGATCGTGTAGGTACGGGTCCTAGCTATGTGAAACAGGATCGTGTAGGTATGGGTCCTAGCTATGTGAAACAGGATCGTGTAGGTATGGGTCCTAGCTATGTGAAACAGGATCGTGTAGGTATGGGTCCTAGCTATGTGAAACAGGATCGTGTAGGTATGGGTCCTAGCTATGTGAAACAGGATCGTGTAGGTATGGGTCCTAGCTATGTGAAACAGGATCGTGTAGGTATGGGTCCTAGCTATGTGAAACAGGATCGTGTAGGTACGGGTCCTAGCTATGTGAAACAGGATCGTGTAGGTATGGGTCCTAGCTATGTGAAACAGGATCGTGTAGGTACGGGTCCTAGCTATGTGAAACAGGATCGTGTAGGTATGGGTCCTAGCTATGTGAAACAGGATCGTGTAGGTATGGGTCCTAGCTATGTGAAACAGGATCGTGTAGGTACGGGTCCTAGCTATGTGAAACAGGATCGTGTAGGTACGGGTCCTGGCTCATAGCTATGTGAAACAGGATCGTGTAGGTACGGGTACTGGCTATGTGAAGCAGGATCGTGTAGGTACGGGTCCTAGCTATGTGAAACAGGATCTTGTAGGTACGGGTCCTGGCTCATAGCTATGTGAAACAGGATCAAGTAGGTATGGGTCCTGGCTATGTGAAACAGGATCGTGTAGGTATGGGTCCTAGCTATGTGAAACAGGATCGTGTAGGTACGGGTCCTGGCTCATAGCTATGTGAAACAGGATCGTGTAGGTACGGGTCCTGGCTATGTGAAGCAGGATCGTGTAGGTATGGGTCCTGGCTATGTGAAACAGGATCGTGTAGGTACGGGTCCTAGCTATGTGAAACAGGATCGTGTAGGTACGGGTCATAGCTATGTGAAACAGGATCAAGTAGGTATGGGTCCTGGCTATGTGAAACAGGATCAAGTAGGTACGGGTCCTAGCTATGTGAAACAGGATCGTGTAGGTACGGGTCATAGCTATGTGAAACAGGATCGTGTAGGTACGGGTCATAGCTATGTGAAACAGGATCAAGTAGGTATGGGTCCTGGCTCATAGCTATGTGAAACAGGATCGTGTAGGTACGGGTCCTGGCTCATAGCTATGTGAAACAGGATCAAGTAGGTATGGGTCCTGGCTCATAGCTATGTGAAACAGGATCAAGTAGGTATGGGTCCTGGCTCATAGCTATGTGAAACAGGATCGTGTAGGTACGGGTCCTGGCTCATAGCTATGTGAAACAGGATCGTGTAGGTACGGGTCCTGGCTCATAGCTATGTGAAACAGGATCATGTAGGTATGGGTCCTGGCTATAACATGGGATTTGATTGCTATTCTCTTCCTGTCTAGGTTTCAGGTGATCAAGTAACAAAAAAGTTCAGATGTCATTTCAATTTTATTTTACTATACAAATGAAACAAGTCTGAAGCAGGTATTATAGAAAACATTCAATAATTAGCTCCTACTTAATGTAGGCAGGTGTATCCTTTCTTAAAATCAGAAATAATCCGTAGAAAAGTCAATAAATCATGCAAATAGAATAAGTATACTCATGGACAAAAGTCTTGTCTGGTTTTAAGAAAATGCAATATCTTTTTTGTTTACAATCATACTTTAATATAAAAATGGTACCATTGGAAAGAAGACGCTACGAGTCATTCCAAACTGTTTTCAATGAAAGCCGATAAAAAGTAGGCTTAAATTATGTAACTGGTATTAAGATAATTACGGACTGCTTAACCCAGACAAGATTTTTGTCCATAAGTACATGAATCAATATACTTGCAATTCAAACACACTGTCCCTTAGTTTGCTTATTAAGGTTAAATTAATTGTATGTTGCGTATACCAGACAGCTACACTTTAATCAGTACATGCACTAACCTAGTATAACAGAAAGGTCCTGATGTATCTCGACTTACTGTACATAATAGGAAGGTCATAAACATACATTCTAACACAAATATCTACAGACACGATATCAACATTTTTAACAGACAAACTAACATAGCACTTTTATCATGATAACAAACATGGAACATTCAACATAAAAAAAACACATTTATTTTCATTCTATAAACTCATCTTTAAACAAAAAGGCAAAATATTCATAATATTCAAAGTGTAACATAATACAAATGCAAGGACAATCATGGACCACAAAGGATATTCACCATACAATCAACTTCTCAAACTAAACTTCCAATATAAGACTTAACCAAACGGGTTCTGACAGTTTTGTAAACAAGAGCACAGCTGTGCCAATGCTTGTCTGTTCATTGTCTCAGTGAGATCTATCCACCTATGAAGTTTCATGTTGCTAACTATTATAGTTTAGAGTTATGAGCTACATTAAAGTTTTTGCACAGACGCAGATGATACAGTGATCACAGAAGCTCAACTTTTCTTCAAAAAACAGCCTAGCTAAAAATATTGGTCATCATTTCAGACCAAATTAAACAAAGAAACAAATAAAATTTAAGTAAAAAGTATGTTGCCTTGAACATTCAATTTTACTTTCTTCATGTCCACGAATCTATAATCAAAGAAAAACTATTTTTGTTTTCTACTCAACAAATAATTCATGTCTTGAAACGTCCATCAATAAACCATTGAATGATCAAGTTGAAAGTTTGCTGGAGAAAAGGTGCACATATAAATTAAACATTGGATGATTATCATAAATATTGCCAGAAGGAAAGTTCACATATTAATAAATAAACCATTGGTTGATCATGTCAAAAGCATGCTGAAGATATTCATTATCAACAAAAAAAATTAACAAATGTATAGAAAGAATAAGTTAACAATGCTGAATGAGAATTTGGGCATCACGACCATGGTACCAATATGAATACTGTATGAAAACGAAGGAAGATATTTATTTTAATGTACATCCATTATTGTAACTGATGTTAGCAATTAAATAAGTAAATCACATTTTATCTTATACTAAACACACAAGCAGAGCAGTAACTATATACTGTAGCTCACCACGTCTTAAGGTGCATTCCTCTAAGTTTGTTGTTGCTAGGCAACAGTTATACAAAAGAAGTCAACAGTGCAACACAATAAAGGAATAAGTTGAAGACATTTTAATCTCAACTTGTATCCATGACAACAGTATCAGAAGATGTAACCATAGCATCTTTCTGTATATTTTCAAACATCTGCATAAGATCTGTGTTAGATTTTATCTGAGCCAGAAAATCAATCATTTGAGGACTTTTTTCTGAAATTAAATAAATGAAATACAATCAATATCATACAAAATAAATTCAATTAAGCAATCTTCCAATTAAGCCTCGGACTGAGTCCATCAAAATGTCTGTTGGTCTGGTTAGTGGTTGGACAGTCCATTAAAAATTTTAATGATAATTTGATCATATTTCAGAACAAAAACTGAATTCTGTGTGTACTTTTTTTGGTCTACTAAAAGTTCATTCGGTCCAGAAAAGTTTGCATTTTCACTGAACTGAATGTCCAGTCTAAAAAATGTTTTTTCATGATGACTTTTGAATACAGAAATTTAGTGTCAAATATTTTAACCTATATCACAGCACATAAAATAATCAAATTTAAAATATGATCTACATGAAGTCCTGAAAACCAGAACTCCCTAAAAATCAGACATAAGTATCAGCCTTTTTTCAATTTATGGAAAGTTTTCTTAAAGCAGAATTCTTAGATACCAGGACTTTTGTCCTAGTCCAGAGGGGGTCCAATTCTCGGGGGTTTAACTGTATTTAGTGAAGGAGTAAAATTAATACACTACCTGCATCAGGTACTGCTAACAGGGCAGCTATAGCTCTCATTGCAGACCTCTTTAATTCATCTTGTTTTTCAAACTCTTGTTTAACGGAGTTAGCTTTAACTTTTGTAGTACACGTAGCACGTAATGGCTCAACAAGTCGATCAAGTCCTGAAAATTGACAGAAACGTAAAGATTAACAATTTCCTGAACTTCAAAGATTCAAAAACAATATTAAGCATAAGACATAAAACATATATACTTGTTATATTAACATAATACTCACAAGAGGGTCAGAAATCACCATTGACCAATAATAATTTGAGTCATAAAAATAGCATGTGGATGTGATGGTAAATTTGACCGGTACAAATTCTTAAAGAGTCAGAAACTTTATTTTGCTAATTTGTTGCAAAGTTTTATTTTAAGGGTAAAATGAAATCCCTGATCAGTAATAACAACAGTATATATTTACTTGATTTATAAATAATATTATAAACAATAAAACAACTTACTTTGTAGAACAGCACTTGGACATAAGTGAGACAATCGCACCAACATTAAATAAGTCAACATTTTGATGTCATAATGGTCTTTTAATCCATCTTCAACATGGTTAAGGAACTCGAAAATGTCAATTCTGTCCAGACAAGAATCCAGCAATGTGTACATACATTCAAAGGCAGCCTAGAAAAGGAATTAGGTTAGTAGAATAACTTAATTAAGTGTAATTCAGAGCTATTTAGCATCAGAGTTTGTAATAAAGTTTGTCACTAAAATAAAAAGCATATCAATTAATGAAACACGCATTCATTTTGAATTCAATTTAATCAATCAATCATTTTAAGGTAATTAATTATTGATGTAAACATAAAGAATATATTCAATATATTTTCAAGATCCTAAGCTTAGTAAAATGACAATTTTTATGCAGAAAATCCTTCATGAAAACAAAGTCAATTTTTTTATCACATTTTACCAACTGAACTTACATTAAGTTGTTACAAAAAACAACAATATTATAACGTTAACAAACAATATGGGGGGGGGGGGGGGGGTTGTTATACTATTTACCTTTCTTATATCTAAACCATCATCTAATGTATGTTTAAATGGGCCCATCTCTACTTCACGAATCAATTCTTTCTACAAAAATAAGTCACAGATTGTAAAGACAAAATTGTTAACCACTATAAATGATCATAAAAGTTAAAATATTCCCCTGATTTCTATTTCTATGACAACAATTAGTTTACCTTCATTTGTCAAAAAATATGATAAGAATCCTCAGATTTGAGTTTTATAGCAGTAAGATAAATAATATGTAGTATTTGATAAATAAATTGGCTGTGATATTCTCCAGCCCGATTAGCTCAGTTTGTAGGGCATCCGACTTAAATGCAAGAGGGCACAGGTTTGAGCCCCACATAGGGTACATTGTTTTCCTCCTCCTATTACAAGTTTTATCAGTCAAAAATTTTCACATACTTGATAAAATCAAACTGAGTAAAAGTGAACAATCAATACATACACAGAATCATACTTTAAACTACATAAAAATAAAACAAATTACTCACCCGAACTTTGGTTTCATTATATAAATGTGGTAATACAGTTTCTAACAAATCTCGGATCAGTGCAGGCTTGTTGTGTGCTGCTGAGTTGAATGTAACCAAGGCAACACGTCTTACATTTAAATCTGGGTCTTGTAAACTTTGTAAGAACTCTCCGATACAGTTTCTCAACAGTTGATCAATAGCTTGTGGCTGGAAGATAAAAGTTTTAACTTTACTAAATACACAAGTTTACTCCTGTAACCTTGAGTTTCATCCAACATGTATGTTAACATTTATCACTAGAAATAAAGCATCAGAGACAAGGTGGAGAATTATGTGTTTTATAGACCAGATTATTATAGATTGTGTATTATTATAGACTAGATCATTATAGATTGTGTATTATTATAGACTAGATCATTATAGCTTGTGTATTATTATAGACCGAATAATAATAGACTGTAACTATGGAGATCTCCAAGATAAAGAAGACTGTACATTTTTATCTCTACTCTTTTCAAATAGATTTTTCTGGTTCTTTATCATGCCCTGTGTAAAGCAACAATATACACCTCGTCATTTTTCCTGTGTTTTTCTCGGCACAGTACTTGACTTGGTCATTGAGATGGGGACACTCGATTGGAACTTCGAAAGGCGGAGCCAAGCATCCCACCCACGACCTTTCATTTGTTAGTCTAGCGCGTTACTACTAGACCATTGATCATCCTTTATGTTGCCCATTAATGAGGTAAAATGACATTAACACCTGATGAAAATTTACATACCTGATCGGAAATGGTGAATTTTATTGCCGTGACGACAGTACTACGTGTTAAAACAGACTGTGAATTTAGAGATTTCTTCAAACTCGACAAAAGTGATTGTGGATCCATTAAAGTTAGTTTTCCAAGACATTCAGAAACAACATTTCTTGTACCTTCCTCAGGACATTCACAGTGAGTAAATAACATGTTCCTGTAAAATAATGACACCCATCTAAACAAAATTAGCTTCATTAAGTCTTCATGTTTTAACCAGTTTTCCTGGCCTGTATTCTAACCAGTACTAACTTACCCTTCCACATGGAACTGGCAACTTCACCACAAGTGGAGGAAAATCAATGTTGCTGTCAAAATTTCATGGAAGGATATGACCTGCTGTGACTGGAATCTATTGTGAATCACTGAGTTAGAAAGCCAGCACACGAACCACTGGACCCTGGTAGCAGCAAGATGTAAACTTACTGAAGAATCCAATAAATTATTCATCATTTTTGTATATTTGTAATATATCCAAAGGGAGCATTCAATGTATACATAGAAGATATGACTTAATTTTACAGGTATAATTATGACATAATTTTAATTTACAGCTATAGATTGCAGCATTAAAATAGTTTGCTTGTCTTTAAAATTAGAACTAATTTGACATTCAATGATTCTTGTCAAATTTTCATGGAAATGTATGACCTGTTGTGACTGGAAGTCAAATCCGAATCGCCGGGGTTACTAAGGGCAATAACCACTGGACCAAATTCATTCATTACAGTATAGTTTTATTTTATAAATTACAATACTAAGATACTCACCAGATTGTTTGTACATATGGTTTAAGGTTATTTACTCCAGCTGTAGATGCTGACGTACATGTGATAATCTACATGGAAATAGATAAGATATTGTATCAACATGATCATAATATTTTATTAAAACTGACCTTAGAAAGTATTAAACACTATCATATATGTTTCAGACACTATTGAATTAATTCAAGTTGTTGATTTCTTTCTTTCTATGACATTAGTCACATGACTTATAAATTTTAATGCGAACTTATTGCCAGTAAATTTCTGGGCAATGTGAGTTACAAAGGATATAAACAGTTACTGTTTGCATACCTCAAGTAACAAGGTTTGGTTACAGAAGGACGGACTGAAATGTGCATAGCAACTTGCCCCTTTTCTTCGCAAGGGGGCATAAAAAACGTGTACAGTAAACATGACATTAATCATATTTTTATTCTGCATCTGTGATATTAACAGATTGAAGTAAATGAGTTCCAGTCTAAATTAAAGATTTACCTCTTTCAGTGAGTGTAACAACAGATACTGCCTTCTTGGCTGACTTTCTATTTCTTGTAAAACAAATGGCAGGAATTTGTTCAAGTTGCCAACACTGACATTACCTGAAAGATAAGTTACATGTAAAACTAAGAAAAAAGAATTTATATAACTTGAATATTTTGTATGCAAAAAGTGTCTTTTTAGAACATAAGTAAAATTGTTTGTTCCAAAAACTATGGTCTTTTTTAGCAATTGAAAATGGTGCCATTTTGTTTGATTTTGTGTAACAGAAGTATTTCTTTTTTTTACTATCTTATTTTCAAAAAAACAAGTATGATAAAATGATAATTATAGATAAATAAGCTTTATCAATTTTTAGATAAATACAAGTGAATAAATTTTGCCATTGATGGCTGCTATAGTAACAAGACTTTAATTCTAAACTTACCTAAAGCATAGGATGCTGCAGCTTTAACTTCTTCATTTTGTGAAGAAAATGCATCTAAAATTACTGTCTGTATTTCACCCTGGTTGCTCAAATCCCTAAAAATGATTCAAATAAAAGTTCAACATAAAACTCCATTTAACAACAATAGGAGAAAACTACTTTTTATATAAATTATTCATCTCTTTGGATTTAATGCCATTTTCAACATTATTTCAGTCATATCGTGGCAGGCAGTTAGCCTAAAAAGCTTCCCTGGACTTCATTTAGACCTTAACCAGTACTAACAACATTCTATCCTCAAGCTATTACCAAGTTACCCCACATAATTCAGAGATGGAGGACAATTTAACATAGGATGTAATACTTGTATCTTCAGTCAAATTTGTTACGGACATTGTGAGCCTCATCCGAGGTTTGAACTCACAACCTCTTGATCAGTAGACCAATGCTCTAACCACTGAGCTTACCGGACAGGCTCTAACGTTTTGTAACAACTAGCTGTAATGAATTGATATACTGTAGAAGGCTTTAATTACAGACTTTAAGAAAAACATTTTGATTACTTCAGTATTATAAAATTAAGCTAATATTCACTTAACAGAAGTAATTCTTACTTACAAATGTTTGCCTACTTCTCCTAAAGCCAGTAATGAGAATAATCTGATAGAGTCTGTAGACTTGGAATTCTGAAATAAAAATGTAAAAACTAAAATGTGCAATTACAAAATTTCTAAGTTTTTGTATTTTTACAGTGGTCTGGTAAAGTGAATGAACCTGATTCCTAGTTACTTAAAACACTGAAAATCTCAAGCAATCTCTTCAAACTGACGCATTTTTAAATCAACCAGGAATTATTGAATACCTTTGTCTAAAATATGTCATCTTTACAGTAAGTACACTGATCCCACACCATTAACAAAACTAACTAACTTACACTCTACAGTATGATTTTATTAACCTATTCCAAGCTACATAATTCCACGGTTGAAGAAAGCAATAAGCTTTGATGTGATTCAATAACTTTCGTAAGCTATACAATAATCTCTGTAATACCAGTTGTTGAATGTACACGTATAACAACTTTAAATTAAACATTCACTTGCTTACAGTAAAATAAACAGAAACTATCAACTGAGGTACGAAGCTAAAAATAAAAGCTTTGACAGTTTAATAAAATCACAACATACAAAGAACTACAGACTTACCTTGACATCATTCACAAATTGATTAACAACATTGGATGCTTCATTAGGTGACATCACTGTTAACGCTGCCACACATTTAGCAATAGAATGAAAAGCCTGAATAAGTAAAAACAAATAAAAGATGAAAGTAAAAGGTCATTCAAGTCCTGCTTGTTCTTAATGTTTCTTTTCTGAGAATTTTTCTGGGAATCCATTTTGTTTGTTTGAGTTTGAGGCAGACAGTTCACTTAAGCATCATTCCTGGGAATAACCAGTACTAGACTCCCATCCTCCGTAAGCAACTGCCTACTTTCTCACATAAAAAGACATGGTCGGTAGCTGGGCTTAAACCTACAACCTTCAATCAGAGGTTACAGTAATATGAAGTCAGCGACCTTAACCTCTGGGAAATAGTAACCAATCTTGATAGGACTTTTTGGTACAAAAATTTATTCCACTTCAGTTGGAACAAATAATATAATATTATGACATCACTCCTTTGTCCATTTCCTGGATATACGTTTCTACAAATCATGAAAAATATGGTCATGTCCTTATAAAGTTTAACAGAATGATCCCTAAATAAAGAGGAAAAATAAATACTGTAATAACATCTCTCTGGGCTGGAACAAATTATTGTTACATAAAATAAAACAGAAATCTTATAAATATATCTGTTTAAATTGATGAATGGTTTAACCAGTACCAGTTTGTGAAAGTGAATGACTTAACTCATACTTGTATAAGAAAGTGACAGATTTACCACGTACCTGTTTATGAATAGAAAATGCTTGGTTTGGAGCTAAAGGTCCTGGATTATAGACTGGTTTGATCAACATTTGTAACAAATCCTTAAAGCCAAGACGAGGTAATCCAACAATGGCTTGAAAGAAATCCAACATGGCCCCCAGCGCTCCGCCTTGTAATAACGGTGACTGAATTAATACCAGGATCTGTGGTAGTATTTCGTTTGGAATGGATGCCATTGATGGTTTGTGTATGTTCGAGATTGAGGACAGGAGGTTCAAAGTTAACTGAAATAGATATACATCATATTTTATATGAATAAATCAGATTGTATTAAACAAATTCATTAAACAATGTACATGTTACCAATAAATCACCTCTCAATGCTATTTTTGTTTGTTTGAAAAGAGTTTTTTATTCCATTTAATGAACAGAGCTTTAATTATATAACAAAAACTTTTTTTTTATTTTGAATCAAATCTGATTGAAAATTTACCTTCCTCCTACAGACAAAATCTGCACCCAAGCAGTTACAATTTTTTTTGGGGCGCAGTCAATTCTTTCGGGTCAGTCGCCCATAGCAAATTTTAATTCTTAGTCCAAAATAATGATTTTGTTCAAACTGTAATAAGGATATTCACAGACATTTTTTATATGAACTTACATAATTATTCTAATATTTACCTGAGATACATGAAGATCATTCTCACTAATTAATGGAGGCATCTCTTTCATCATGTCATTAATCATACTAGCAGTTAATGCTGAACCTTCATAAAATAAACAAGATAATAACACAGTTTGTTGTTCTATCTAAGGTCATTCTTCAACAATATTTTGTTTTCCGTAACGCTAACTACTCGCCAACAAGGCCATACCCAAATTATTTTGGCCTATCAGATTTTTTTCTTCATTAAAAAATAGCATTCTGACATGTATTTTGTGTTCACTTTACAGAGCAAATTGTAAAAAGAATATTTCCTGCCTACTTACCCACTGAAAATTCTCTGGGTAGGGTTACCCCAAATAAACAATTTTTTAAGGATGGCCTAAGTTTAAAGAAATGAATTAAACAATATACAGTCAAACCTGTATTAGCAGCCACCTCTAAATAAAGGCCACCCTGTGAACAAATGCCCTTCATATCACAACCATAATTGATCATTTAGAACAAAATGACCTCTGAATAAAGGCAAACTGTCAATAAAGGTCACATAACGTCTTCTCTAAGAGTAGCCTTTGTTCACAGGTTTGACTGTGTATGATAATTATAGAGCAAAGGATATATACAGAAATGTACAAACAAAATATTACAATAATAGACATTTTTATCACTTTTCCTCTTTTTACACTTATTTTTTTCATTTCTCAACATTAAATTTTATCAGTTACACTCGAACAATAATTCTGTGGACCAATACAGTCATTTGGGACAGGTGGTATATGGTATGATGATGATGATACAAGCTTCTAAAAAAGAAAACCTACCATAATTGCGAACCAGTACATCGAGACAAGCCAAGGTACTAAGTTTGAGAGCTCGTTGATTCTTCCTCAAGAAAGAAGCAAGAATTGGTATACCATCAGTCTGAAATATGATCATGTAATTTATGGCAAAAACTAAAACATAACAAGAGGGCCACCAGTAGTGTCAACTCAGTGTTTACTGCCTCAGTGAGATATATCCACCTATGAAGTTTCATGTTACATTAAAGTTTTTGCACAGATGCAGACGTGAAAGAAGTAGTAATCACAACATGATGATTTTATCTTCAACATCGTAGAAAATAACATAAATTATGTGGAAGATGAGATCATTTATTTGTTTAAGGCTGAACTCCTCATCATTACATAGTAGGGTCAGATGTCACTAAATAACGGCATCAAAATTTACATTAAATAAAGTAGTAAAAATAATAGTAGAAATATCCATACCAAGATAGGCCTAAGATCAATTTTCAATGGTGACCTGTAAAATATAGCATACAAAAATTGTCATTTTAAAGTAAATAAAATACAGAATAATCAACATGTTTGTTGACTATTTCACAAATGAAGATGTCAAAAGCAGAATATCATATTTTGAACTATCAATTAACAACACCAGAACAGTCAAGCCTGTGTAAGCAGCAACATCCAAATAAAGGCCACCCTGTGAATAAAGGCCACCCTGTGAATAAAGGTCACCCTGTGAATAAAGGTCACCCATCATTAATTATTTAAAACAAGATGACCTAATAAAGGCCACCTTTCAATAAAGGCCAAATTTTGTCTTTCCCGATGGTGACCTTTGTGCGCAGGTTGGACTTTACTTAAATCGTAACAATTTTCTATTCCTAGTTACTGCATAAATCATCAACATTCTTGCAATATATAGCTGGACAAAATTAAACAATATTAAAGGAATTACCCAGCAATCATGGTGAGGGATTTTACAGCTGTCAATCTAGTGATTTCATTCTTCAATCTTTCCAAGAATATTGGTAAACATTCCTTTAATTCTGAGGATAAAACATCACCCAAGTTTCTAATGATTTGTCCCCTGAAAAAATAATATAAGAAAGCAAGATATCAGCAAGTTAGTAAGATATAGCAGCTTCTAAAAACTTATGTATTAACTACTAGTGTGTAATAAATCTTTTCATGACATTTTCGAACAACTTCAACTAACTTTCATCTTGCATTTATATGTCTTTCACATATACATGACTCGACCATTACATGTGTACAGTAAAACCTCTCCAGAGCAAAACCTTCCTTTAACAACTGCATGATTTTTCCCACTGTATGATTTAACTACAAATTTAACCTCTCAAGAGCAACAACCTCTCAACAACAACACATAATTTTGCTACTCCAATAGGGTGTTGCTTTGGGGAGGTTGCACTGTAAATATTGATAATTAATGTGATCTATAATTGTATAATATTTTTTCTGATGAACACAATGTACTTTGTATACTTCTAGATAAATCATCTCTTCTGTTTTTTGTTAGTCATACATATAAAGTTCTTACATGCAGGATATGGCACGTTCCTTCACTTCCTGGTCTATATCTGCAGCCTTCAGTCGAGTTAAGGTACATTTATAGATTTCTCGTACGAACGGCTTGAAGTCAAATGAAGTTTGTATATCTATAAAGCAAGATGTCGGTAATAAATAAATAAAGAACATCTATATTCAATAATTATACATAACTGATTATAAATATTAATCCAATGTTCCGAAAATGATGTAAAGTTGGAAGTTAAGTGGTTAGTAAGTTGGACTTTCTAACCTGGGTTCGATTCTCGGCTGCATCATGTCATACCCTTGTAAAGTATGAAATTTTTACAAAAATATTAATTCTCCTCCACATGAGGAGAGGTTGTCTGTCTTTGTTAAAAGGTAAGTTAGTACTGGTTAGGGTACAGTCTGGAAACTGGTTAAGTGTATATAACGAAAAAAATGGCGTTAAATCAGCTGACAAGTGATATGGACTCAAGACACCATCAGCAGGTGACTTCTGAACCAGTAAAATCTAAAACATAATAAGAGGTTATTAATTATAAGACATATATACCAACCTAAAGGTCTAATCACTTTTACGAGTTGCTGTGTAACAAGCAGAGCTTCAGATGTTATTTTATAAAATGGATCACCCACAGCATGGACTATGGGCTGAAAATATAACAATATCATCAATAAATGTATATCTCATTCTGAAAAACTTAGCAATTAGTGCTAAAAGTTAACATGGTGAATAAATGCATTCTAAATTATGGTTGAGAAGATACAGTTGATAAATGTTTAAATAAATGTTCAGATTACAGTACTATATAACGTCAGACCCATTCTATGACAAACTATTTCTTTGATAAAAGTATTATGAGATATAAAATGGATCTAAAGAAATAAAATGAACAATTATTAAGACTAAGTACACAATTTACCAACTATATATACTTACTGGAACTATCACAGTGATGTGGGGATGAAACACGACTGGGTTATGGTTACTTAGTAAACAGTTCAGGAAAGCTAAAGTGTCAATCTTCATATTGGAGGTGGAATTTTTATCTCTGAAAATATAAGAGAAATAATCAACATTTATGAAGCCAAATTACAAGTTACTGTTATATTCAAGAACAATAAATACATGATTAAGGTAGAAAACAAGCTAGGGCATTTTCACTTATTGCCAGGGGCTGTATGCCAACACCATTTCCAAACCAAAATAGCCATTTTTCTAGCATAGGTTCTAGCACAGTAAACACATTATAAAGGGAGAGAACTCACCCTAAAGCATACTGTATACCAGGTACCAGCATAGGCAGATGATCTGTGAGAGCTCCAGGTAACACGAGAACCAGCTCTGTCAACAAACTGAAACATCCTTGTCTGGTTTTTACACTCTTTTCCTTCAACTGTTTATGGATAGCTTTCACAATATCTGGTACCTGATTCTGCAGCATTGATACAGGTCTGAAAATGGAACCAGCAATAAATAAAACAAGCCTGGAGTAAAGATTATCATTCAAAGTCAAGTTCATGTATTTGTTTAAAACTTAGAAACTTGCTGAAGGTCAAATTCAAGCAAACTTGTTCAATTATTACAGATGGGACAGTAGTTTTCTTTATGTATTGGGGAAGGCCCTCTAGCCTTTACAGACTACAACTATATTATAATAAAGAAAACCCTAGTAGGAGTCAGAATATTTGATGCATCATCTTATATCAAAATGTCTTTTACATATTCATATATTTTCAAACTTATAGAAAATATAACTTCAACAAACCTATCAACACACAGATTTCAAGATATAGACCATAGTCTACACAGATATGTGTTTTATGTCTACACACAGATATGTGTTTATGTCCCATCTGTAAATAAGATGTGTTAAATAAAACCGTGCATCTAGACGAGTGCCTCTGGAACTATGACTACTTACCCTCCTTCTTGATCCATAGCATCAGGATCAGGTGATACTGTAGGTCTCGTCTGTCGTAATAATGTGATGTAAGCATGAAATATATCAGCCTTTACGTTTTCTTCACGTTCTGTAATAAACAACTTCATTAATCCAACGTTAAGTATTTGTGTAAAATGATAAACATTTAGTTCAGTTTTATCTTGGAAATAATAAACATTTAGTTCAGTTTTACATCAGAAATGATGAACATTTAGTTCAGTTTAACCTTGGAAATGATGAACATTTAGTTCAGTTTAACCTTGGAAATAATAAACATTTAGTTCAGTTTTACCTCAGAAATGATGAATATTTAGTTCAGTTTTACCTTGGAAATGATGAACATTTAGTGCAGTTTTTTCTTAGAAATTATGAACATTTAGTTCAATTTACCAAGGAAATTAATGAAGTAGTTTGATTAACACACTATGAGATCTTTTATTTAAACCAAACGCCAGAAAAATAACCAAACAGTAAAAATACGGAGAAAGTTCTTACCTTTGAATCTCTGAATTAAAGCAGGGGAGACCACTCTATAAAAGTCAGACAACATTTCATGTCTTGTAGCAACAACAGCAGACAGACATTTAGCAGCAGCACGCCTAACTTTCCACGACATATCATCATCATCACTGTATTCTTCATCAGATCCCCTACAACATAATGATACACACATACATTATCATACAACACAATATTACAATGATATAAAATATGAAGCCCTTTTTTATCTCCATAGATTAGGGAACAGGTATCTGGTCCCTTTGACAGAGGAAATTTACATCGTGAAACATCAAATTTGGTATTTTTTATAGACTAACATACTTTCTTTAAGTATTATCATGAATGATTTTTTATTTGGGGAATTTTTTCTCTCATTGGGGCAAAATATACACTTTTTAGCTTGGGGAATGAGGTCCAATACTGGACCCAAAAATGGCATAAAAAGGCCCATGATAAGAAAAGCTTTAAACAACTCACTCTTCCTCATCATCATCAGCTTCTGTCTCCATGTCCTGGTCGTCATCATCATCATAGTTATAGTTCGGATCATGACAAATATACAGCAAACATATTTCTATAATCTGTAAAACATATTTCTATAATCTGTAAAACATATTTCTATAATCTGTAAAACATATTTCTATAATCTGTAAAACATATTTCTATAATACGTAAAACAGATCAAGAAGTGATTTAATAATCACACATAAATCTCCATAATGCAAAAACAGCATAAAGTTACAATTTTTTTCTTGTAAATTGCAATAATTAAACTGACAATTAAGTACATTTGACTAAGAACAAATATAGCTTACATCAGACACAAATGGTGAAATTTCTTTAGGACATCTGCGAACAAATGACTCAAAAGCTTGCAGACAATATTCTCGGAGTTCATCATCTTCCAGCTGACAGAAACTAATGATGTGAGGCATTATCTTCTTCAGATGTTCACCAAATCTGTGTCCTGCTTGACGACTGTATGAAAACAAACATAGGATCAGGTAATGTAGACATATTCAGCATACAATGTGATCCAACTAGTCAACAAGAACTGATAAGTTACTTTAAACATATTTCTGCTTATAATAATACAATGTGCTCACAAGACATCAAAAGTTGAAGGTAAAAAATACCCATAATAAATATTAACTTGACGTGTCAACAAAATTGCCAGCTGAGGTAATAGTATAATTTCCCAAAAGTCAGAATGCCATTTTCAGGGTCAAAAGACATTAAATATCTTGAATTCTAACATAACCAGTCAATTTTTTATGCAGGTAAATGTATAGTTATATTTTACAGTCACTTACTAAGGATGAGAGTCTAGTACTGGGTCTTCCCAGGAAATGCTTAGGTCAACTTTTCACCTCATATGACTCTGACTGTTGAAAAAGGGGCGTTAAACTCGATATTAACCAACAAATTTACCTGATAGTTCCTACACACTGTATGTATGTTCTGGTAGTTGATGTGCTGGAATTCTTGGCTAATTCTGATAGAAGATAATCTATCAACTCCAGGAATAATGTGTTGTTACAGCTCACTACAAGATATCCTGAAATATTGGACATTCAAACTTAGCACACAGGACAGTTATAATTGTCCAGACCTCATTGTTTAGCCCTTTTTTCTCTATCTCATACTGTTTTGCCAACAGATTAACAACAGACATATCAAATGAGAGATCACATTCTCAAAGTTTTAACATTTTGTTGTTTTTTTCAAAGAAGTTTTATGAAAAATTCTGGAAAAATTATTCAAAGTGAGGCAGACTTGGGCCAGATAATTAACCAAAAAGTTCAATAAGTTATAACAGACACGGCTTAATGCTGATAAAAAAGTTGTACGCAGAAAAAATACTGCTTAATATCAATTCCCTGCATAAACAATACAGTTTAATATCATACCAATAGCAATCATTGATCGTTTGCGTACAGCAAGTCTCTGACTAGATAACTGGGGTAAGAGAGATTGTAGTATAGTTGGATGAAAACTGATCAATAAACCTGAAAAAATAAAATGTGACATTCAACAAACTGTTACCATGGAAATAGAAATTATTCTTCAAGCTATCGCAGAAGGAGAATGATATTCAAACATTAACATTTTGTTAAAATGAAAGTCTCAAAACCATGTATCAAAATCAATGGCATTTCACCTTCACCAAATTCCATATCATTTCTTACCATATAGAATCTCAGTAGGTCCAAATTTTAGGACAGAAACATTTTGGAGACAGCTACATAGAACTATGAAAATCTGATTATGGAACAAGGGAAGTAACTCAAAGTATGAATAAATAATACATGATTGACATAGCATTAATTAAATAGCTCAAGTTAACCTAGAACTGTGTGAGATGAGATGAGAGCATTTACCTCCAAACCTGCTCAGTAGATCTCCAAGAATGTCAAGAGCCTCTAGTTGTACAGACATGTCTTCTTGCTAGACAAATACAGATTCAAACAAAATATTATCATGACAAAATAATTAAGCACAGACATTTGCTAAACAATGTTATCTTTTAAAATACAACCAAATCACATGTTAAGATGTGTTATGATAGAAACTTGATTGTATTATTAATTCTAACACAATCCGAAGCATAGTATACACACAAACATGAAGTTAATCACCCAAATTATAATCTAATCATATCAAAACATTCTATGTATAATTTATTCATTAAAGACACAATTGCAGCAATGCGTAAATTTCAAGGACTTATCAATGACAAATATATTATAAAAGTGATACAGAAGCATTTTAATGATTGATTTAACCTGTAACTTGTAAGACGACCAACATAGAACCCTTCTCACTAGACATCAAAAATTGAGGGCCAAAAATTTAGCTGGTGATAATTTGATCACAGAGATGATTTCTATGGAGTTTCATAACTCAATATTTATTAAAGAGTTGGCTTCTTGGAACTTAAATCATGACAACTGAATTACGGAATATAATTACAGAATAATAGAAATGGGCCAAGTCGTATAAAGTAAGTAAATCATTACTGGTGCATGTTACAACAAACCTTTGATATAGCACTAGTAAGTCGACCTGTGATTTTCTTACAGATACTGGCAGCCAGTGCAGTAGACGAGGGAGGTAACTCACTGATTACTGTCTTAAGACCTAAAATATATAAACATACTTCATCTCTGACTCAGACAGGGCATGATAACAAACTCACACAAGGTTTAAACAAACACAGAATAAACAGAAATCTTTATGTCAATCTTAACCAAAGTTCCTGAACTTTACTGGCTAAACTAACTGGATTGACTCTGTTTATAGCACTTCAATAAATAAATCTAATTCTAAATCAGCAAATTGTGTTTTTAAAAGACAATGCACCCTCAAGGTGACCTTGGCCTTTGACCTACACACCTGAAAATACACAGGTCCTGTAGAGGTTGTCATGAGGAACCAACATATGAAGCTTGATGATTGTAGATGGAAGCGTTTTGATTTACATTCAAGGTTAAAGTTTGGTACAAACAGACAGACAAACTAACAGAAAGGTAAAAAACATCATACCCTCGATCTATCGACAAAATTTAATGGGCATAAAAATACAAATATTTTTACCAATACTGGAAATATCTCTCAGCTGTTCTTTATCAGATATCATGTTACTACACAATGTTTCAACGATTGTCTCCACTTGAAATTCCTTCACTTTATTGACTAACGGGCCAAGACTGAAATAAGTTCACAATACATTATGTACTACAACTATAAAGGGAGGTAATTATATCAGATCTCCAATAAAGGGAGACATTAAAAGAAAATACAGTAAGGTTACTAATACTTATATGATTTCAGGATGAGAAAACACCTCCATTTATCATTTGTTACATTTGAGTTTACAGCATTTCTGATCAGTAAACAGTACAGTGGTTAACAGGATGGACAAGTTCTCCTGGCTTATCTTACTGTTCAGTTCTTACTCTCTGAAGTCAATTTAAGAAATTGTAAACAAAAATATCTACCTATTTATCTCACACACATAAATGACTTTATTTAATTGTTAAGTACAACAACAATGTAATTAATACCATTTCACTGCCAGGTTTTGAACTTCGCCATTCTTATCTTCCAATAGTTTTAGCAGCATTTTCACTACCTGAAAAATTGTAAGAAATTTGTCACAACTATACATGTTTGATACAGAGTTCTTCACCTTGACAATCTTTTTAATGTATTTTTACTTTTGCCATTTTATAAACATGTTATTTAATTTATGATAGGGTATTCACAAGTTTACAGTAAACAACAGGGGATCATCATAGGTTCATCAAAGACCTGTAATGTATAGGTCTTTGGGTTCATTAAGATAAGATTTTTTGTCTGTTTTCACAATACATAAATGAGTACCAGGAACAAAACAATTTTATTATTAAGTAAGTCTAATAGACAAGAGTATATTCTCATCTTAATAAGTTAATTATTGAACAAAATAAATAAACATTAACTTTACCTTTCTTTCACTGTCATCATCTAATTTGATAGAATCTTTTTGTAATTCTGTCATCAAATCATTTGTTGCCATGAATCTAAAATCCTTATCATTTGAGGTCATCTGTTGATTTAAAAAGATTAATTCTAACATTGAAATATAAAATTACAACCAGATAGAATCATAGATTTAACTTCACAATTTTTAGAACATCTGTAAAGTTTGCTTATTTTAACAGTGGTAAATCAATGTCAGTAATAACAAAGACCTATACATACATATATGTATGACTATGTATAGGTCTTTGGTAATAAGTAACATCAGTGATCAAGTTCTTAGATCTGTAGTCAACTGACATGATTTATCATAATATTCAATAATTCATACTGATGTAAAATCTTTTACAAATTGAAATATAAGACTTTTAACAATGTTTTAGAGCTGTAGAATAAAATTGTTGCATTATGTAGACCTGTTACAACTCGAAACAAAAACATAAAAATGAACAGTAGCTTAGTCATTTGATGCATTAGAATTTAGATACGGACAAGTGAGAGAAATTTTAGGCTGTAAGTAAACACAATTTTTTAGTAATATTTACAGAAGAAAGTAAGATGTATTTAACGTAATATGCCAATAGATGTGATGTAGGATAATTATAGTGTCACGCAAATTTCTATGGTAGACATTGTGCCATTTCCACCTAAATACACAAAAACATTTCCGACACTAGTTGCAAGTGGGTGGGGGAGATTTATGTGTAATAAAATTCAATTTTTACCTTCTCAAGAAGATTGGCGATATGATATGATACGCTCGCCATGACTGCTCTGATGTGAAAATATTAGTTTATCAATTATTTAACAATGTTGTATCGCAAATACTTCGGAAAACTCTCGAATATTTTGGATTTTTTATAGTGCTTGCGGTACCAGAAATTGAATGCGCATGCGCGAATTGATAACGTTAAAGATCAGTGAACGGTATTCAATATTTGCCGGTACATAATTTTTCAGCCGTGCACCTTCCTTAGAGACTGATTCTGATGTGGGACCATTATTGGTCCCAGTTTTGACGTAATCTTTTTTCTATCATTTTTATTGACGATTTTTATATAAAATAAAAAATATACTTGTAGTAGAATTTTGATATTGCTTAATTTCAGGGATGCTATTATATTTTAGTAAGATTCTGTTGCAACTGACTCGGACGTAGATAATTTAGCTATGTCTCTAGTTGCAGTAATTTATGATATTTATTTAGTTGATTTAAATGCCACTGTATATCATGCTACCATTACATGGACCACAACGGAAATAAGAGACCTAGCTGTATCGTTTTCGTGTTATCCTTGGTGTTTGTGTGCATGCATGTCATGGTTGATTTATTCCTAATTCATCTATGCAATTTTATTGAACGTGCATGTTTTTTAAAATTTCTATGTTATGTACTCAAGATCGAAAAAATCTATTTACCTGTCTCATTTTTTGGCAGAGTCCTTCATCATTAGTCGGTTGTACTAACTCGTATGAGCTTATGTTTGAGTTATTTATCTGAATTGCTGTCTTTAAATAATCTTATTGCGGCTTGCAAGTTTTTGTAACTGAACATTCTTTACAAAATTGCTATCTACGCCGGCTTAGTGGCTTTTTGTGATAAATATTCGTTGATATGTGAATAAATGTTTGTTTTCTTTCATGCTGACCACTACATGGTTTCTGTCTTCATTTGTTCTGTGATAGAAACGGGAACCAAACTGAATCCCACCCGTAGATAAGTAATTATACTGACAAAATATAGGTGGTTGCTTAGCAATTTTGTTAAGTGTATGCACAGTGCAACCTCTCCAAAGCAAGACCCTTTGGGAGTAATAAAATCATGTTAATAATATAGAGAGGTTCTTGTTCTTGTTGAGAGGTTGAACTGCTCTAGAGAGGGAAAAATCATGCTGTTGGAACAGGGCGGTTGTTGCTCAAGAGAGGGCCCCTCTGGAGAGGTTGGCATTGTATTTGTGTTAGAGGTTTCAGAAGTCTATAGAAGTTCAGTGCCCTGGTCATAAAACTTAACCATTTCTAATGTGTTATCAAACAGTACTCACCTGTTCTTCAGCTTTGTATTAATTAACAGACAATCTTCATATTAAACTATTATTCAGAGGTCAAGGTCAGATCAACTATGATGACATGTCTTTGAACAGTCAAATTGTCACTATCCAATGACCTTCTACTGTGTCCAGAACTCATGAATACGTACAACTAGATATTTCAATAAACAACAAACATGAATATTCAACTTAAAGAAGCTGTTTATTATCAATATTTGCATATTCAGGAATGTATGAATGAAGTATAAAAGCTGAACTAGAAAAGACACACTGACAAGATATGGGAATCATGTATGAACATTTTATTACTGAAAAAATAAAATTGCATTTTAAACCTTCAACAAAATTTTGTTTTAATTTTTATTATTTATATAGACTTACCATTTGCAGTTAAATATCGCAAATAATATAGAAACATTGTAAATACGAAATTAATGGAGTGTGTGTACAACATGTTGATACTCTTACTTTGGCAAAGTACAAGACGCAAATATCAGCTGTGGTATGTATAAACCTTGCACGTACTAGTTATCATAAGGTAACCGTTTAGATATTAACGTACCTTGTAAGTAAACATAAATGAATCAATAATGTAATAAATCGTTAAGTGCTTGATTTTACTACCACGTGTCTAAGAACAACACTACAAGAAAAGAAACAACAATAGAAAACAACATTCTGAGACAATCTTTCATGGTGCTTTAATGTAAGTTGCTCTATGTTCATCCATTATGATTAATTGATAACCGTTTGTACCGCAATTAATGTATGTGTAATGATAAAGCGGTGATTAACACTAAATGATATAATAACACTTGTGTCTAACAGTTTATAACACTAGCCAAAAATCTTTCTTATAGCCACGACCAGATATGACGATATCAAAATAATTCAATACAACAGTAGTCCGCAACGTTTGATAGGCGTATCTTTTGATAAGGAAGGCATGTGATGTCAACAAGTCATAAAGTTTGTGAATTTGGGATGTTACGAAAATTCAAGCAACCAAAACTTCAAACAAAATACGTATTTCCTTGTAACGTCCACCAATCTCATCAAGACTGTTCATATTGACCTTGATCTTGGTTTTCTGATAAAGAACTAAACACAACAACTTCTTCATCATCATCGTCACCATGACGACCATTAGATCTAGGTTCAGGTAGCTCATAAACAAGTCTTTCCCACCACAGCCTCGATCTGGCTGTGATGTAATCACCTTTACGCATGCGCGATACTATTTCCGGTTCAAGGACAACTAGGTCGATATCTCCATGTACTATCATGATGACTTTATGTCGTTTCGTCCGCTTGCTCCGTTCAGTAGCACAGAGAAATACTTTGACAAGAAAATCATTGGCAGAGAAATTTTTGTCCACAATAAACACTGAACATCGACTATCTTCAATGATCTTTCTCGTGACCTCTGTGTCTTGAATGACGTCAGCGGAAGTTTGAAAACTATACGAATTGTTTTTCAATTTTGGTATGATTGTATTTTGAACATAATACGAACAGTGTTGATCTGTCGGATCGTAGGCAACGTAAGTATCAAAGTGAACACCAGGATATCGCCTCTTCCCAGGAACATGGCAACCAGTCTTATAAAACAACACAGCAAGAAGTTCTCGACGGTAATAGACACAGACGGCAAATACTAATATACAAACACATATAACTGCTATCAATATACCAATAAGTTTTTTGTTAGAGGAAACATCTTCTTCAGTACACAAAAATTCAGATCTTGGAGTGTCTTTAATTTCTCTACCTTGACTAACACCGCTTGCACACGTTAACTGGTTTCTATCCATTATCTTATATAAAACTTCGTCAACGAAGTCTTTCAGTTGTAAATTCGAACATCCACATTGCCAGTTATTACGAGCTATAGAGAAGTGTTTGATGTAATCCAGGTTCAATAATTCCGTGGCGATATCAGGAGAAAGAACCACTAGTTCATTTCCGCTTATGTCAATCGACTGTACGGTATCGAGACTGTTGAAAACATTGGTTTCTATTGTTTGTATCCGATTATCATTAAGATACAACTGCCGTAGAACGTTCTGAGTTTTGAACATGTCAGATGTTAGCTTAGTAATCAAGTTATGAGAAAGATCTAGTAACTCGAGTCTATCAAAAGCCAGAAATGAACCGGTTACTAAGTAACGGATTGAACTGCGATTTAGATACAACTCTTTGGTTGTCATGTTCTTCAATGACGTCAGACGTGAAAGTGACGTATTTGCTGAGAAACTGTTTCCATCTAAAAATATCGTTTTTGCTGAGGTTGGTAAAACATCAGGAACTGAATGCAGACCATTCTGACACTTCATGCTGAAAACATCTCCATCTGGATACGTTTTGAAACATGCGCAGCTTGAATCACATTTGTCTTTTTCTGCGCACAAGAACTGATCACGTGACAATTGATGAGGATAATACTTGTATGCCTCACCGCTAGTGATAGTACATTTTGGAACTTGATAATGGTGTGTGTCGACAGAGATGTTGTTGTCTTTATGCGTAAAATTAACAAATCGTTCTGACAACCATGACATAGTACAATCACAAGTAAGTGGATTATCTCGTAAGTCATAAATAGTTTCTTTCTGCGCGAAGAGAACAGGAAAAGTAGTCAAACGGTTGCCATGGAGGTCTACTTCAGTCAAATTGTTCAAACCTAAAAACGTATCAGTATTGAGCTCAGTTATATTACAGTTAGATAAATCAATACTTTCTAAATAAAGATTATCAAAACTTTTAGATAAAATACCGATATGACCTTGTCCGACTGGGTTAGCAGAAAGATTTAGTGATTGTAAGATTTGTAGAGAATTGTCAGAGAACATAGTTCGAATGTTGCTTATATTGTTCAAAGCCAAGTTCACTGTTTTGAGACTCGGATTGTGAAATATTTCGGTCGTTAAGTTAAACTGTATATTATTCTGTTGAGCATTGAAACTCGTCAGATTTTGCATTGACTTGAAGATATCAATTCGAATGTCATTAATTTGGTTGAATGAAATGTCCAGTTTTTCTAAGGCTTCAAAGTCAGCGGCCAGATTCTCATTTTTACCGAAGAAAGCTTCAAGCATGTTGTGGGAAATATCAAACCGCTTCATACCAGAAAAGTTTATAGCTGATGCCATTGAGGTTAACTTATTGTATGATATGTCCAATGATGTTATCAGCGGCCATGCTGAAACACTTGACAAGTCGCTCAGCTCGTTGTGTGAAAGAGAAAGTTGTTTTAGGGGTTTTGAGTTTCTGATTGGTTTGAATAGGTCACTTGGTAATTCATCCAAACGGTTGTTATCGAGGAGAATTTGCTCCAGCTGTGTAAGTCCAGCAAATGACAAAGGTTGAAGTTCACTTATGTAGTTATTACTCAGGTGTAAGTCCTTCAACATTCCTAATTCCAGGAAACTATTGTTAGGAATTAAGATGATTTTATTAAAACTCAAATTAAGAGCACGTAATTCAATCAGCCCACTGAACACTTTATCAAAATTGTCTGTTACATTTATCAAGTTAGATGAAAGGTCTAACATTGACAATGATTTGAACTCACTGAAAAGTGAGTCAGGTAAACTCTCTATACGATTATAAGATGAATCGAACACTTCCAAAGATTTCAGTCCATTCAGAAAGTCAATTAGATGAGTTAGATTATTGTCACTGACATTTAGCACTCTGAGATGTTCAAGGTTTGGTGAATTTCCATTCAGGTGTTCGAGCGAATTCTTTGAGAGATCAAAGTAAGTCAAAGACGAACATGCATTCAAATAATCAAAGTTGAAAGACAGGAAAGCGTTGTCATGGATATCAATATGTCTTATCTTAGGGAAATAGTCACAGAAGTAATTAAACACACCGCTTATATGGTTCTGGGACAAATCAAGACTTTCTATAGATTTCCCACCAGCTAGTGAAGTTTTGGATACATTGTACAGAGAATTATTACTCAAATCTAATGAGACCATATTAGGTAATAAATCCAGGGAATGGTCAGCAATATTGGACAGTGCATTATCAGCAACATCCATTGCAGTTAACTTGGTGAAATTCTTTTTGCACCTCAAAGCGTGCCGAGGAAAATCTACCATACTGTTGCCGCTCATGTCAATAAACTCTAAGTTAAGGCTCTTGCAAAATAAGTCGTTTGGTAATGTTTTGATACGATTGTTACGTATAGATAAATACTTCAGTTTGTTTAAGCCAATAAGCGATTGTGCTGATATTGTGTTAATTCTGTTGTTAGAGAGGTCTAAGACTTCAAGATTCACCAGTGAACGGAAAATATAATCATCTAAGACTTCTAACTGACACATTCTGCGTCCTTTCTTATCGTTGTTTGCACATGCGCAGTAGTGTCCCTTGTATGTTCCACGAGTCAAACAGTTCACACTTACGTACTTGATGTCACCTGGAGTTTTCGACCAAATTGAGGTAATGTTTGCATACTCGAAATCGCCAATGCATGTAGTCAAAGTCGAGTGCTCGTCGAATATACATTCCGATTCCGGTCTCGCAGTATAAGAATATTCAGTGACACGCCCATCTACTGTGACCGCTGTGAATATTCTCTCATGTTCTGTTCCTTCAATTAACTTCACAACCGTTACCATAACAACCAACAGCAACAAATAGTCCTTCATTTTGATCGTGTAATAATCTGAAACAAAATAAACTCCAGTTATTATTACAATATACAATAACAGTAAACAAATATTTAAATTTATTAAACTTACGTTCAATGGTCATAACCTATCTCAAAATGGCATTGTAGATGATTTTCAAACCGTAAAATAGACAGTTCATAATTTTAAAGAATTAAATTTTTCCATTCACGTATAAAACTATACATATACATTTTGTATGTTTCAAATTCTGCACAGTAAAATCTTCGCCGTTCCTGAAAATGTTCTCTCCGAAATTGACAGAAAATCTTTTGATATGGATACAGTTCATGATCTAATAAGAAACAAGATATACACTGCACCCCCCCCCCCCCTTCATGGCGACCTTGACCTTTGACCTACTGACCTTAAAATGCACAGGTCCTATAGAGGTTGTCATGACAACATAATTATGATGTTTGTTGATTAATTGTAGATGGAAGCGTTTTGATTTTATAGGCAAGTTTAAGGTTGATATAAACAAACAGGCGAACGGACGGACAGACGGACGGAAGGACTATCAATACGGGGGCGTAAAAACACTTTAAACAACATTCGTGCAATTAAATTTTGTGAAGGGAGATAACTATGTAAGAAAACAAGATCAGCGCTCAATTATCTCCCCTGATGATGTTTTAATTCAGGTTTACTTATCAAAGGGAGATAAATGTGGACAAGAAAGTGAAAAAAGATCGACTTGACAAGTTGATGATTACGTTAATTTGAACGTCTGCGTTTTACACAATTTTGTGTCCGACAGTTTGATGAGTGTCTGACCCGAGGATATAAAACAAACATGAGGAGAAAATAAATGATGTACGACTTCTAGAGAACAGATAACGATTTAATGGTTGATGTAATAAACGATATAACACGTACATGTATCTTAGGTAATTATTGTAATGATTATACAAAGAAAATTCGGTGAAAATTATTCTACATTCAAAGGATTTAAGATCGGCTGAAAATCTTGTTTTTTAAATAATAGTCAGCCCACAAGCTATAAAACAGATCTGATCATAACGGATAATACAAATAATTGTTTGATTCTTTTTAATTTTACACAAAATAATGCGTGAGGATAAATATGAATAAATTATATAATAATGGTTCCATTAAATATACAAAATTATTAAGCAAATTAAGCAGCGATATCATGACTTTTAAAACAACCAATCACATCCGATCATTATTAAAAATATGGAAATATAAAGGTATAGATATATATACTCGTAAATTTAGCGTTACCGTAAAAAAGTTATGAGTAGTAAATATTAATAACTTGTACCTTAATAAAATTGAGAAAAACAGACATGGTGACTTGTTTACTAGTATCAACAACAAACAACTTTCAGGTACAATTATCTTACACAACATAGGTAAATACTAAATATAGCAGGACGTAATACATGTATACAAATATATGTTGGTGTTAAAACACATAAGATTTCTACGTTAAGTACGGTAACATCCACACCAACGTGTTATAAATTAAGACATACAAAGTCTTAAAATGTTCAGCTTCGCTGTGTTTTTGCTTAATACATTTATATACGATGCTTTTACATTGTAATGATGTGTATTGTACATGTGTACATAATGTCAGTATGTTAAATCGTAAATGCGTAAATGTTTACATACTTTTTGATACGCTGTGCATTATTTTTACTGATAAAATTACTGTTTACATTAATCTTAAGACGTGAATGAATACTGATATAATTCACAGTTTATACGGGTTATGTAGGTCAACATGCAGACCTGTCATTGAAAGATACAATTTGTGTAAATAAAGACTTTAACCCCCCCCCCCCCCCCCCCAACACTGATACGTATACAAACTATTATATGGGTTTAAAGTTTGATAAAACTTTGTTAAGAGATAGAAAGAAATGCACACTCACTTTACACTTTACATAAAGCAATCCTAGATGATGTCCAGTATTTCCAACACTTTCATCTTGTAGCCAGACACTAATAATAGGAGAAAAAACAAGAAAGGCTAATTAATCTACGTGTCTGACAGTCTGCTCATACATACGCTTGCAACGTACGTTACCACTAGGTTAACTAACAAACACTGTACGGAAGTAACTACATGATAAGACTCCGCCGCGAGCTTCACGCGCTATATCGCTCGGTTATAAATTCCAACGAAAAACATATGTATAAGGCCCAAAAAGTCTTTGTTTAATTTAACCCGACATTCCTTTACTTCCCCGCGACCCTAGACACACTGTCTCACTTTTTTACCTTTTCTCAAACTTTCAAGAATAATGATGAAAAATCTGAAAACAATTTAATTCCTATATATACACCTATACAGTATAATATACCTACCTCGATCGGTGTCTTATTTTAATGAACATGTAACTAGATTTTTTTTCGCCTAAGCATTCATCGGTGCGAAAATATGCATACAAAGGTTCGATGTTACGTAAGTGAAAATCTTTAACATATTATGACTCATTAATTTGATAATCAAAATTATCATTTAAGAATTCGCTTAAGTTCGTTATGAGACAAATGCCGTGAATACATTTACTGAATGGTCAGTTCTAGCCAATGCATACAATTTTACAAATATCAGCATATCTAGGATTTAACGCCGTTTTGTTCGTTTTTTATTCAGTTATATATACGGCGACTGATTCACCACACAAGTTTTCATTGACTGTATTCTAACCAGCACTTATACTTACCCTTTCACGAGACACCGTCTATTTCTCCACATGTCCATGGAGGACATTATTTTCATGAAAGGGTGTTGCCCTACCGCGACCAGGAATCGAACCACGGCCACAGATTTCAGTTCGAAAGTAGAACAAAAATTATACACACATATAAATTATAGAAGGTCATCCATGCAAATATAGTTCATACCAAGCAAAACATTTATTCATAGAAGGCTTTATCTGATATCTAACATAGATCGGGTCATCATGTACTGACCTGTAATCTAAACACAAACAAATAGAATTGTCCCGTGCTTATCAAATGTCGAGTACTGGACGAGCAGTACATTTCAGTTTTGATCGGACATAGTTACTAATACATTTCTACGCTTACAAGTTAGTATCAACACGACTGCATGTCGGTCTGAGAAAATATTTAAGCTGATTATAAAGTAGTTAAAGTTATATTGTTTTAACTTGAACATGGAGAAAAAACGATGCAGAATTACACAAGTAGAGGACAGCTTTCCATTCAAGGTTTGTTTGTTTTATTTTTCTAGCTTTATGCCAACATTTAGGGTACCAATTTCTGAAATTACTGCAGAGTACTATTAAGTATGTACGTGTTAAATTGTCGCAAAGAGCTCCGGCTTGGTACGAAGTTCGAAGCTGGTATTTATATAAACATTACTGATCAGTCAGTGTCTACCTTCTTAATTCTTTATTCACAGGTTGAGTTACATGTACACCTGGATGGAGCTTTCCGGATGTCAAGTATCTTAGAAATCGCCAGGTAAATACAGTGCGCCCTCTCCAAAGCAACACCCTTAAATTTATGATTAACACAATTATGATGTTGTTTGGAAGTTGTTGCTCTAGAGAGGTAAAATCAATAATTATATCATACAGTGGGGGTGGATCATGCTGTTGTTGACGGGAGGTTGTTGGTCAATAGAGGGTTGCTCTGGAGAGGTTGTACCGTACATGCATGATACGTACATTTGTACATGTATTTTACCTGTCAGTAGGGTTGTATGGCATAACCTGTATGTATTTATTGTTGTTAATATAATCATAGCACATTATGTAATACATATATCATTGTTGTTAATACAATCATAGCACATTATGTAATACAAATAGCATTGTTGTTAATACAATCATAGCACATTATGTAATACAATTAGCATTGTTGTTAATACAATCATAGCACATTATGTAATACAAATAGCATTGTTGGTAATACAATTCATGTTGCCATGGTAACCCCATCCCTCAAAACTCATCATTATTATGTTACAATTCATATTTTAATATTATTTTATTTCAGGAGCAAAAATATCGAGATGACGTCGTTTGACATAGATGAGTTTAGAAATAATGTGTGTGTTTACCATGCTCACTCATTGAAGAAAGTTCTGGCTTCGTTTGAAATATTTATGCCAATCGTAGCGTTAGTAGATTGCACTTGATTTCTATTTTGTTTAAAAATTCGCTAAGTTTGTCTAGTTAAACTGATATATAACATTCTCATTAAGTTTCTGAAGACGAGAAATTGTTCTGACTGTGACCGACATAATTTGGACTTATTATGCAGGATCAACGTAGTTATGGATATTTGCACCAAGCTGAGTATATAAATTAGACGTTACAGATGTTATATACATGTATATATACAGTCATGTATATAATCAAAGTACTGAAAGTACTCATAAAAACTGAACTTACATACACTTGCACTGCAACACTGAACGGGGACTAGTTGCATGGCGGATGTAGAAACAAGAAGTACATTTGTCTGCATCAAAATGAATGCGCGCCGCGAGCGAGTAACTACTAAAATCATAAAAACAGAACAGCAATTTGTCGAACAATCACTGTTAGTATTTTTATGATAAAATGTGCATGTATACCTTACAGTGGGGATCGTAAAGCTATATCGAGGTTGGCGTATGAATTTTGCGAGGACTGTTCGACTCAGAATATCCGCTATGTCGAAGCAAGGTACTCACCTCATCTTCTAGCTAACTCTACTGACAAGAAACCGCAGTACTCAGCCGAGCAGGGTGATCTTACGCCTCGAGAAGTAGTTCAACTTGTCAATGAATCGTTTAAAAGGGGTTCTGAAGATTACAACATCAAAATCAAATCGATCCTTTGTTGTGTACGTTATAGGCCCGGTTAGTATGTACTCGTATACCATATACATGTACTTGTATTAATAAATATTATGTAAGATATTTTATCTTATGCTACGAATCCTCTTCAAGGATTAATTTTAAGAAAAAGACCCTAGAGAAAGAAATTTATACAACTTTTTAAAACTACAAAATTTAATTCACATATTTGTACTGTAAACATCATAAACTTAAAAGTTTTATTCTGGCTCGAAATATGTGTAGCAAATATTTGAATATGCTTTTATTGGTCACGTTCTCGTATCTAGGTCACGTGCTTCACATCATGACGACATACATTTTATGTAAATAATTTCTTTGTTCATGTTACAGATTGGTCTGAGGAAATCGTAGAACTCGCCAAAGAATTCAAGAAAGATGGCGTTGTTGCCATAGATATTGTTAGTGCCAGCGGTAGCGACGACTGCATTGAAGAAATAGTTCCTGCTCATAAGACTGCATTCAAAGTAAGAAACGTTCATTCAACTTTAATGAAAGTATGTTCATATATGATAATACAATGTATGAGCAAAATAAAAAATGTGTATGCTTTATGTGGTAATCAAACTGAATTGATACATGTACGTTATGTAGTCTGTGAATTAGTATGTATTTAAGACTTGTTACCCCTAAAACACATCTCCAAAAGTTCATAATATCTTATATCTGATTCCAGCGTGCTAAAGATTTAGGGTTACATATCACAGCTCATGCCGGTGAGGCGGGTTCAGCAGACATAGTTAAAGAGGTACAAGCTTGTTTACTTATTTAATCGGATGTATATTCGTAATAGTAACATGTTTAATCGATTCTCTTTCTTGTGAAAGCATAAAATGACGTATAATGTTCTTCAGTTGTCTATGTCTTTACTATTCACTTTAAATTGTACATTTATTGATTGATATATTTATCTATTAATGCATTTAGTCATTTTTACATTTATTTATTCATATATTTATTTATTTATTCATATACATACAATATTTTACAAGACAAATAACATTTTCAAATTGTAATCACATTCAGAATCATTACATTAATGGAAGCTAAATAACTGTATTGCAGTTATCTACAATGTAATACTAGTAATCAAGTATAATAATTTATCATATGCCATGTTTTATCCTTAGTTTCAAGCAATAAAACAAGAACAAAACAAAACAAAAACAGAAATTTACAACTTGTGATCGGAAATTGCATTAATCATTTTATACATTTATCTATTTCGTTTTAAGTCGTTAGATGATTTGTATGCAGAACGTATTGGTCATGGTTATCGTGTCCTGGAAGATGCTGCTGTTTATGCAGAAGTTCGTAAGAAGCAAGTACATTTAGAAACGTGTCCCGTCTCGAGTATATGTACCGGGGCGGTACCGGAAGATATACACTTACATCCTGTAGTCAGGTAATGACACATCGTTATAATTGTCTGTACAAACACGCGCGGGGCATTATTCATATAAAACTCACTTCTGACTGAACATTATTACCTTTTCCTTAACAAAGTATCTTGAGGTTATCTTTTATTTGTGGCTATTGATTTGTTTTGTGTGCTATTGTTCTGTTCTGTGTGTTATTGTTCTGTTTTATGTGTTATTGTTCTGTTTTGTGTGCTATTGTTTTGTTTTGTGTGCTATTGTTCTGTTCTGTGTGCTATTGTTTTGTTCTGTGTGCTATTGTTCTGTTCTGTGTGTTATTGTTTTGTTCTGTGTGCTATTGTTCTGTTCTGTGTGTTATTGTTCTGTTCTGTGTGCTATTGTTATGTTCTGTGTGCTATTGTTTTGTTCTGTGTGCTATTGTTCTGTTCTGTGTGTTATTGTTCTGTTCTGTGTGCTATTGTTTTGTTCTGTGTGCTATTGTTTTGTTCTGTGTGTTATTGTTCTGTTCTGTGTGCTATTGTTCTGTTCTGTGTGCTATTGTTATGTTCTGTGTGTTATTGTTATGTTCTGTGTGCTATTGTTTTGTTCTGTGTGTGTATTGTTTTGTTCTGTGTGTTATTGTTCTGTTCTGTGTGCTATTGTTCTGTTCTGTGTGCTATTGTTATGTTCTGTGTGTTATTGTTCTGTTATGTGTGCTATTGTTTTGTTCTGTGTGCTATTGTTTTGTTCTGTGTGTTATTGTTCTGTTCTGTGTGCTATTGTTCTGTTCTGTGTGCTATTGTTTTCTTCTGTGTGCTATTGTTATGATCTGTGTGTTATTGTTCTGTTCTGTGTGCTATTGTTCTGTTCTGTATGCTATTGTTCTGTTCTGTGTGCTATTGTTCTGTTTTATGTGCTACTGTTCTGTTCTGTGTGCTATTGTTCTGTTCTGTGTGCTATTGTTCTGTTCTGTGTGCTATTGTTCTGTTCTATGTGCTATTGTTCTGTTCTGTGTGCTATTGTTCTGTTTTGTGTGCTATTGTTCTGTTCTGTGTGCTATTGTTCTGTTCTATGTGCTATTGTTCTGTTCTGTATGCTATTGTTCTGTTTTATGTGCTATTGTTCTGTTCTATGTGCTATTGTTATGTTCTATGTGCTATTGTTCTGTTCTGTGTGCTATTGTTCTGTTCTGTGTGCTATTGTTCTGTTCTATGTGCTATTGTTCTGTTCTATGTGCTATTGTTCTGTTCTGTGTGCTATTGTTCTGTTCTGTGTGCTGTTGTTCTGTTCTGTGTGCTATTATGATTATATTGTTTTAACGTTCCATCTGTCACTTGTCGCGATGTCTTCAAATATGTACACATGTTAAAAATGTAACATATGTCGTCTTTGACTTTTTTAGATTTGCTCATGACGGAGTTAATTTCTCTCTGAATTCGGATGATCCTTTAGTCTTTGACAGCTGCCTCCTGGACGACTATATCTCGGCACGAGAGATGGGACTGACTGATGATCAGATTATAAAATCAGTATGTAATGTTTTATATCCTAAATGTGTATGATTTCATTGACTTAATCACTGTTCAAAGGTTTAGAGAATACACAATCTTAAAAATAATCGTAGCTCTCAGTTCTCGGTATTTGTAGGCGATTTTAACGTATTATCCAATGCAAATATTTATTCCAAACCGAAAGATGTCAACATAAAGTATGTAATATTGTCTAATGATCAATATACAAATGCACATTGTGTAATTTAGTAATTTTCCACGAAAATTTCAATTTTCACTCTAACAATTTAAAGCAAGTTTTTTGTATACATATAATCAATGATACTATTTTTGTTTTTGTTGATTTTGTGTAGATAAGATCTCGAAATAATTTCCATATACTTAAACAATGCAATACATGTATATTCCTTGTAGATTTTCAATGCTGCTAGAGCAAGTTTTGCTCCTGAAGACGAAAAACAAGAAGTGCTGAGAGAACTTACTGCGACTTACGGAGAACAATTTATGTCCTGAAAATACATGTACGAAAACTGATAACCAGAGCTAACATGTATACATGTATAAATGTCCTTTATATATCACCTATAAGACTGTGTATGCAATGTTCAATGAACTAGTGTGAAACTTAATTACATGTATGTAAAATGTTCTAAACTTAGTGTAGAATGATTCTACATTTTTGTATATAATTTTGAAATGTATTACATTATCTGGCAACTCTGTATGTTTATGTATTTGTAAAAAATCTGATTTAAAAGTTCTTTAGCAAATTGCATTGGGACATTTTGATGACACATACATACTATTGTTAACATTTATATGTATTAATAGTGCATATAAAATTCATGTATTTAGTCAGAAATATGTATATACTGGTCTCATTCAATACTGATTTTTACCATGCCTATTGAAAATAAATAAAATAAGAAGCATTATACTTGTTTATCTTCGGTTAGATTAAAATGTTGATTCTTGAAAGAAGATACATGTACATTCAATGATATCGCAATGAAAACTACACATGCTGTACTACTTTTATATACGTCCATGATGCAATCATTACACTCTACCACATACCGCAGTAAAACACACACTGGTACAGAAAATATTTTGCCGACATCACTAGAGATGAGATAGATCATGTCTATCATTTTAAGTACTGTATCATAAAATTCCTCATATTCTTGTCCACTGTAAAAAAATACATTCATTTTAAGAATCTAATAACAATGAAGTTTCTAGTTCGATATATCTCGGGGTAAGTCAGGATGAAGGACGCTGGAAACATATTCAGAACATACATCTAACATACCAATAAAAATGCATATAAATCTTATTTTTGTACAATATCTACTATTAATTAATATACGTACCTGACATGAATAATTGATAATAATAATCATTTTTTTAAGAGTAAGTATATCAATTAAGCTTTATTAAAATCATAATTTTCTTTTGAACTATTTTATGATTAACATAAGTCATTATTATAAAAAAAATCTAAGGGTCCTTTCAGCGCAGCGTATCTTTAACATGTTCAGGGTAGGAACGGTAACTCTGGATACAGTTGTATAGATTTGGTACGGGTCGGTGTGTATTATTTTCCTACTTCCGTTTCCGGTCAGTTTTGCATTGTCAGTGCCGGTGAGTATTTTATTTTAGATTTTAGTGTTCATCTCTGAGTGACTGCTACCGTGTATGATTTACTTGTGTATTGAGATTTGTTGTATACCATGTTGTTAGTTGGCTTACGAAATGATTCGCTGAACGTGATCAATTGTGCCAAACACTTGGACAAAACTATCGGTTGTTTGTTTTCCAAATTCGTGACACAAACTCTTAATTTCTAAATCTGAATATATTTTATTCTTAGATCTACTATTAAGAGCTGAGAAATATTTATTCCTATACTGGTTAAAGAAGATGTAAAATACTGTCAACGTCATGTACACTTCAGCTCTTGTCTCTATTTTTACTCTTACATATTTTTTTTTTGGAAAGTGACAGTTTAGTTTAACTTTAAACTTATTTATTTAACATTGATTATAGAGCAAATTCTTGCCAGTTAAATTGGCTACTCTTTGTGACTGCTTCCAGCACTCGCTCCAAAAGAAGAGATTGTGAAGGATTTGGTCAAATTCCCCCACTGATGGGATTTGAACCCTTAACTACGGTTTAAGAGTCCGACACTCTACCCCTACACGGCACACCACTGCTCCTCCCTGATCATAAAATATTTCATAACAAGTGGTTGAAAAGTTTGCATTAATTACCATGACAACTCTTTGATTTAATTTGTAGATTCTTTCAGCCCAGACATAAAACATGGATAGATTACTTCGACTTGGTGGTGGAATGCATGGATTGGGTCAGGTAGGTTCCTACATTGATAAACAGATAATGATTTTGTTGGCATGCTAAGATTTATTATGCCCCCTATGTCACAATGTGCTCAGGGTGAGACTGGGCTATTGTGATCGTATGTTTGGTACGTCTTCCGTCTGCTATGCATGCATTCGTCAACAATTGCAAACAACATCTCCTTCTTAAGCAGTTGGCAAATTTCAACAAATTTTTCAGGGATGTTCCTTGTGCAAAATGTTGTGTCCACATTTACTTGATCAAAATATAGGATGGGCATGATTGATGCAAAAAACTTTTTTTAAACATCCCTTTGCATTTTGGAGGTATGATTGGCCCCAAGAGAATAATTCTGTAAATTTGATTTTGATGTTACTAAATTTAGGTTTATTGACCCTTGTATTTGATACACAATCCAAATACCTCCCATTGTACAGTATGTGAGACATAAATCCTTCACTTCCTGTATATCAAAGTCAGTCAGTGAAGCAGATACTGACACTGTCAGGACACATATGAATGAACATTCATATTCAATGAAGGAGAACATAGTGTCTCCTTGATCTGTATATATCAAAGTCAGTGAAGCAAATTTTTATTACACACATGAATAACCATAACATCTAGATATTTCAACAAAACATCATAAGTAAACTTTATAAGATTAATTTGGTAAAATGAGTGATTCTAATTTACGAGTTAATCATATATTGATTGCTTCATATTTATATATATCTAAATACAAGTAAATTGTGTATATATATTTTTTATTTGATATATACATTTTGATAAAAAAATGGCAGCCCTAGAATTTTTAAATGAGACATGTATGGAGAATGTGTGGTAACCATAGTGATAATTTTATGGATTTTTTAGGGAGCTCCGCCATCTGATGCACCAGCAGTTGACACAGCAGAACAAGTTTATATATCTTCACTAGCGTTGTTAAAGGTAACATTCATTTTCCCTTTTTTCTCAATTCAAGAAATTCAGGAAAATCTTAAATGTATGCATGAAATGGTTTGTGCTAAAGATTTCTGATGATACGTTCAGACTTTGACATGGCAAAGTTATGGTCAATTTAATCTGCACTGAAGGATTTTCTTTAATGCAAACTAAGATAAATAATAAAAATTATGGACATAATGTGGTTGAAGGCCTCTTGTTTGGCAAAAATGGTCAGCCGTGTATAATTTTCAGGATTTTTCATTGGCTCTGTTGACACCCCTGAAGATAAGAACATGTTTTTTTTACTTCTTTTGTTGTATTTGTTGTCTTGTATCCAATAAATGGGTGTTTGGCATCTTATTAATTGTCTTTTCAGATGTTGAAACATGGTAGAGCTGGTGTACCTATGGAAGTGATGGGTTTGATGCTGGGAGAATTTGTTGATGATTATACTGTTAGAGTTATCGATGTGTTTGCTATGCCTCAGTCAGGAACTGTAAGTTATCATAGTTAATACCATTACATTGTTAGATGTGTTTGGTATTCCTGAAATGAATAAAGAACTGTTAGTTACTTATCTTTTAGTTAAATTTTCAGTTATGCAGACACACTAATCTTTAATAGCTATTGGTATTATTGACAAGAACTATGCGACAGTCCAACATCTTTGTCTCCCACCTCTGATTCTCTAGGGGACAATTTGGTGATGGAAAGTAAACCAGTGATCCTGGAGCTTTTATAAATCAACCAATTCTTGTACTTTACCTATATGCTGTTACTTAGTTAAATTAAACACAAATACAGTCACAATACAGTTAAAAAGTCACCAAGTTTGGGAAACTAGGTTGGCTATTTGACATAAATAAAGATACTAAATGAACTTCAAGTAGAGTTGTTTTACCTGATAACTGTATTTATGTCTCTGATGCCCATATTTACTTCTTTATTTTAAAACTTTCAGGGTGTCAGTGTAGAAGCTGTTGATCCAGTGTTTCAAGCTAAAATGTTGGACATGCTCAAACAAACAGGAAGGTACAGTTCAGATTGTTCACTATGATGCACAAACTTGCACAAAATAAAATGAAAATGCAGTATTTAATCAATTATACTGAGCTAATCTAACAGATGTCTAGCTTAATCTGTTCCTATGTTTACTTGTTTTAAGTGCAATTTACAAATATTTGATTTGATAAATCCTTGTGATTGATGTCTTCTAAAAAGTTCTAAAAAATCAACATAATTGAGTTTGTGTTAGCAAAATGTATTACCAGAAAATAGATACATTTAAATTGAATCGATTGTTTTCAGCACATGTTGTTAAATTATTGTGACATTATTATAACAACATATCAAAAATAAAGAACATGGGCAATGATCAATAGGTAACTTTGATGGAGGAGCTTTTGTGTAGGTTGCAAAAAAAGACAGGAAAGTGAATGTTCGCCCCTATCAAAATTAATGGGGGAGCTTTTGTCTGGGCGAGCTTTTGTCCTACATTGGCAATATGAAGACTTTTTAATGATATTTTTGTGTAATTTTTGTAGACCAGAGATGGTTGTAGGATGGTACCATTCCCATCCTGGTTTTGGTTGCTGGTTATCTGGTGTTGATATTAATACACAACAAAGTTTTGAAGCGTTGTCAGAACGAGCTGTAGCTGTGGTTGTTGATCCTATACAGAGTGTGAAAGGAAAGGTAAATAAACTCCTCGTATAAATATCTCAGGTAAATAACACCACATGTGGAGAAGTCACCTGTTCCTTGTGGAAGGATAAGTTTGTACTGGTTAGAATACAGTCAAGGAAAAATGGTTTGTGAATTGGCCCCAGTATATTACTGTAAAATGGTGTTAAACCCAAAAAATAAATTTCAATAATTAGGAAAATCAGCTGAACTGTTTAAGGAATAATGTAGTCTTTGTTTTTGTCCCGCAATTTTATTGCCTATCTAAGTTCACAGTTTATAGCAATCATTTTGAAATTGAAATCATTAAATAAATCTTTTAAAGTCAATAAAATATTTCCTGTGTTTTGCATCTTGTTACTCCTAAAGCAAGATGACTGGGTGTTCATTTTAACATTCTCATGATATGATAATATGTAAATTCTACACATTTAAAAGAAAGGGAAATTCAGTTAAGTCTTATTTCGCTTGTAAATAAATAATTATTATTTTTCAGGTTGTAATTGATGCCTTCCGTCTGATCAATCCAAACATGATGGTGTTAGGTCAAGAGCCCAGACAAACTACTTCAAATCTTGGACATTTACAGAAACCATCTATTCAGGTATGTGTACATTATTAAACATTTCTAAAATTTGTGACTCTCAGTCGTTCGAACCTAGTTCAAACCATGTATATATTCATTTGATAAAACATGTGATTTTAAATAAGTGATTTTCAGTCATCCAGACAATATATGTATGTATGCTTCAATTTGCATGGATATAACAGGGGTGACAATCTGTCCTGACAGAGCTCTATGATTTCTGAGCAAAATACAAGTTATTTGATGAAAATGATGGTTTAGATCTTGTTTGGCAAAAATGATCAACCACATCAGATTATCAGGATTTTTAATTTGGCTCTTTTGACACCCCTGATATAAATACATTTCAAACTAATTGCGTCTTGCTTTGTTTTACAGGCATTAATTCATGGTCTTAATCGTCATTATTATTCCATCGCCATTAACTACAGAAAGAATGAATTAGAACAAAAGATGCTTCTGAATCTCCATAAAAAATCCTGGGCTGACGGTCTAACACTACAAGATTATAAAACACATTGTTCAACCAATGAAACAGTTGTTAAAGAGATGCTTGAACTAGCCAAGAATTATCATAAGGTTAGTAATTACATATTTTACAGACGGGTATCCCTTGTGGTTGTGCCATTTGTGTAATTTAAAGATGGGTAATACTACTAAATACTGGAAAAACTATTTGGAAAGAGTAGAGATATAAATGCTTGGTTCTCCTGTATCTTATCTCCCCTCTCTCTGTGGAGCGACTCTGAAATGACCATGTTTGTAGAATGGGTTGTTCAACAACAGGTAAAGAAATACTTCTAAATATTAGAATTATGAGTTATTTTGAAAAGATTTCTTGATTTCATCTTTGCCCAGTTAAGAAGTTGATATTATTTTAATGTGAATAAAACTTATGTTGTACAATGGTCGTTCACATGCCAAACATGACATTGATAAAGTTTGTGAACGTAAACAAGATAGTTACTCATATTATTGTTATATAATTGTTTATGTTTATTGTATGTTCATAATTCAGGCTTTAGAAGAAGAGGAAAGTATGACCCCAGAACAGTTAGCTATCAAGAATGTAGGAAAACAGGTATAAATGTTTAATAGACTTAACGAAAGAAAATATTCAATAAAAATCACAAGTTAGGATTTGCATACTTGCTATAAGAACCAGAGTTTTCCAGTGTGAAATCTTTGTTCAAGGTTTAAATATGTGGTAAAAATAACTGATGATAAAAGAAAAACATGTTAATAGTTACATGTACATAGTAGTACAGTGTGGTGACATTTTCTTGAATTTTGTTATCCTGTAAGATCACAATGTTTGTAAACTTGGATTTGTCGTAAGTTTCTATGTTGGACATTCATTATGTAGGCAGTCTCAATGAATTTGCATTTTCTAGTTGTAATAAAGGCCGTCAAAACCCATTTACATCATTAACACTATTCTTCAATAGAAAGTTTAAAATTTAAACTTGTTTTCATAGATCTTTAGTGTTAAACTTGTTTTTTATTTCGTTCCAGGACCCCAAGCGCCATCTAGAAGAACATGTTGATGTTTTAATGACAGAAAATATCACTCAGTGTCTGGGCGCTATGTTACATACAGTTGTATTCAAATGAATTCACTTTATTGTCATAAATTATAAACGATCTGTTTTGTACTATGATATGATGAAAGTGCTGTTGTATAACTTACGAATATCAACATTTTTTAAGTTGATCCTGTGTTATGTTTAAGTTGTCGAAATGGATTTAGCAGAATATAGCATTTCTTATCTAAAACTAAAAGGTGATACATGTCTAGTTTCAAACTTCAGTGATGAATGTGTGTCTTACATTTATTCATAGTTATTGCAGATTGTACTTTAAGATAAATTCTTCATGTCATCTCTGTGAATAATGTATGTTTGTATTTTCATTGATTGATGTAAATAAACTTAGCATTGGCTGATGTAAGTAAAATTGCATTAGTTGATGTAATATACATTTCATGAATCTGTTTTTGTGTATTGTCTGGCCATATGTTTGAACAATTAAAATAATAACTACAGGACTACTGAATGTTTAATTTCTATTTATTTAACAATTTTATTGCATAAATATCGAAAAACTAGGGTTAGGTAAAAACTGGTGAACATTTATTCTTATGAAAAAATGTGATTAATATAATTAAGTTACAATGGCAACATGATACAATTTATAAGTTTGTTAAACAAGCAAAATCACAAAAATCTGCATTTATGTTTAAATAATACAATGTTGGACAATACTTAAATTGAGTTATCACAATACGTTACATGACATACGTGTATATATAGCTGGGACATTGTTGCATCATGAAATGTTACAAATTGTTGCATACAAAAACACAAAGTTGTAGAATAAAATGCGTTCAATATTGACGTCTGACTGAAAACTGTTATCTGTAAATACCAACCAGCAATGGTCTTTTTAATCACATGTAAACCTTTCAGTAATAACTTGTATAACATCTAAAAATGTAACAATTTCTACATAAATATTTATTATAAAAATGGCCATGAAATTTTTATTCAGGAATAGAATATTTTCTGTTGAATATTTGAATGTGTAAATCAACCAGGTATCATGATAAGATTAACAGGCCGCAGGGTTATCTGACTAGATCATGTGATTACAATTTGTTTAAATGTAAGAAATACATTCAGGAAAAAAGTAAGCCATCTATGATTTTACCAAACACTTGTACAGTATACAAAAGTCTATTCGATATTTACATGATTGGTAAATAAATGAAACCAGATGTACTAAATTTGGCACTATTTCTAGAGTTATCTATGATGAACCTAAACTGATTTATAGTAAACATTGGTTAAATGAATTTATATATATTCAAAGTCAGCAGGAATATTGTAAAATACAGTCAAACCTGTGTTAGCAATCACCTCCGAATAAATGCCACCCGTGAATAAAGACCATTCTTTTAAAATATGTCATTGATTATTAAGTATAAATTGACCAACAAATAAAGGTCACTTGTTAATAATGATCACATTTTGTCTTTCACAAGGATGACCTTTGTTCACAGGTTTGATTGTATACTTAAATTAAGTTTTTATATTAAAATGAATTCATTTCACTAAGAGTTAAAAACGCCTATACAAGAGTTAATGCCCCTGAATGGCACAACTAACTGAACGAGAACATGTCCCAATCAATGAGCAATTAAAAGTTACATGATTGGTTTAAGAAATTAAAGAGCACGATGTGTTTTTAAAACACAATGCCGCCTTAGTATGACCTACTGACCTAAAAAAGCACAGGTCCTGTAGAGGCCATCATGAGCAACCAACACATTTGATGAATATAGGTTTTGATTTTATAGGCAATGTTGAGTACAAACAAACAGACAGACAAAAATATGCACAGAATTATCTGTACGGGGGGAGGCATAAAAATAAAAACAAAATCATTTAAAAAGTAAAACCGAAAGAGTCTTAACCATAGAGACGTATGCAAATAAAAAAGATCTGTAAAAAGCACATTGAAAATATGTGTAAACTTGTGAACAATTAAAATGGAACAATACTTAAAATGTGAACCTAGTGTCAAAATAAACTAAGATTAAAACGAACTATCGTGAGATATTCATGTTAGAATGAATTCTAAGAATATCACTAACAGAGTATTATCTGCAATATTGACAGCCATTTGAGTTGGATGCTCAAGTGAAAAGCATTAGCCAATGGAACAGTTCCATTATATCATGTGACTAGGATAATTGTAATACATGTACATTTTGTAATTAGATTTTGATTTGGGACATTTGACTAGTACTAACCATAATCATTTAAATAATGACATGTGACACTAATAATTAGGTGTGTTGTCGTCCAGTCGATATCACGTGGTAAGAATGACCAGAGCAGTTGTTATTGCAAGTTCTAATGAGGTCCATAACAATAGACCATTGAATGGCTAGGGTAGGGCAGAGACCAATGAAATAGATCATTGTATGGCTCGGATAGGGCCTAAACCAATGAAATTGATCCATGTATAGCTAGGGTAGGTGTAAACCAATGAAATAAGTCCTTGATACAATGTATGGCTCGGGTAGTACACATACCTATGAAATAGACCATTGTATGGCTTAGATTCAGCTCTGACCAATTAGAATGTTTCTGTAAATTAATTATGACTAGCACGACCAATGGATTATAATACGTTTCTCTGAACAACACATGTTCAACTGTGATGATTACAGATACGTCATAACTCGTGATGACATATTTTGATTGACCGTTTCTACATCATAGATCTAGAAGCATAACGCAAAGCAACAGAACAGTTATTTTCAGTACATGTTCTACGCTACGACTACATGCACCTTTATACTTGTACTTGACGACTGCACTCTGGACGCCAAAGACATACAATACAAATTTATTGTAAACCTCCGGCCCTCCTGATATTTGCCACATTCATATCAACAGTGGCCATTTGTCACGTTTCTCCAAATAATATCATCAATAGCACATCTTCGTCACGTGATCAGCGCCTCCCACAGGTAATGAAAGTCCTCATAAAATCGGAACATTCCGACCGGAACTTCCTGTCACAGAATCCGTATATCACTGGATTCGCCATATTGTTTATAACAAAAGAACGAAGAGTTATGGTATAGACAGCTATACCAGCCGGAGACATGTCTTTCACAAAATTTGAATTCATAGAATTGATGACCATTAATACTAAGTGTGGGATGAAAGATAAAATAAAAACAACAGTAATGATGAACAACATAAATGTGACTTGTTTCGTTCTTAAGCTTGGACCGGCACATCCGGGTTTTTCCGTTTTGTTTGCTTCTATACGACTCTGGCGATCTATTCGCTCAAGCTTTGGAGTAGACTCACGCGAGTCGCGTGGGGTCGCAGGAGAGTTTGAACGAGATTTATTTTTCAAAGCCTTTTTCATGAGGTCCCCGTATGGGTCTTGTTTACATTCAATGTTGTCTAGTTTTCGGTCATTTGGTGAAGGACCTCGTACAAACTTTGCTAAACGTCTTGGTGAGTCAGATCTTTGTCTGTGTTCCTCGTCTGCCGAATTGTTACAATCGTCTGCTTCAACATAACTGTCTTTTGTCTTTCCTGGAAATAAACATAAGCATACATTTACAAAAAAAGTTTCATTATTCATGTATACAGTACATCTCCAGAACAGCCCTCTCTTGAGCAACAACCTCCCTTCAACAACAGCATGATTTTTTCCCACTCCGCAATTTCAACTACATGTATTAATACATTATATTTATTATTTAACCTCTCTTTAGCAACAACTTATTTTGCTATTCCCAAAGGGTGTTTTATTTATAGAGGTTGCACGTACTGTACTTGTAATTTTATGGAATATGCGTAAGGTAAACTGTGTTTATTGGTAACAAAGGGACATTGGTAATGTCAATAGGTGACTGCAAAAAACTAAAACAATATCGAACCATGGCAGAATCCCAATGAATAAATATTTTTAGGACAAACCCTGTCTGCAACATGAAGCCAATAATGGCAGTATGTAGGTTTGGTTACCCTAAGCATTGCTAAGTTATCATGATGATTGTATGGCACAAATCTAAACGTTACATGTGAAAAAAAAACATTGCCTCACACCTGTGTTGATAAAAATATAAATATCAATCACAAATGATATTTTAAGTACCAGTTATTAGTAATTACCACGAACTAAATTTATCAGATATGTGCTTATTGGGTAATATCAAAGTACTGACTTCGAGATGATCGGATATAATACATTGTAGATATTTTTGTATATTAGTGTGAAATACATTATGTAGTTTTAAAGGCATTGATAAGACAAGGTATAGTCTAACATTGTGCGAGATGACGTTTTTATCAGTTTTTTTTCTCTCTCACAAGAAAGCTGCCAAAACATTAATTGGTTTATATTAAAATTCGTGAAAATGTAATCGTTTAAATCAGTGCCAAGATAAAAACAGGAATATAATAAATATTCAACAGCTATCTTCTATTCTTTATCCAAACAACTAGCATGGTTTCAAACATTTAAAATGCTGGTACCCACATTGAGATAAGTGTATAAAACAATATATGATATACAGGTGATTACTGTACTTTTTACAAAGTCGGGAAACATGAACTCGATACCATCTCTACAACATCTTTTAAAATACCTGCCCCACAGGACTCCTTAAATAAATGCATTTGGATTGAATAAAAAACGGTTTCCTAGCAACCGAAATTCAGATTTTTGATAATTGACTTTAATGCCAAAAGTAAATCTTAATTTATCCAATGTTTCGAGAATGATTTGGTTATAAAATGTTACTAGGATTGTTATTTTACTAGGATTGTTATTTTACTAGGATTGTTATTTTACTAGGATTGTTATTTTACTAGGATTGTTATTTTACTAGGATTGTTATTTAAAACTCTTGATCTAACAAGAATGGTTTCATGGGGTATCATGGCACGATAACTAGTAAAATCAAAGTACTGAAAGTACTCGTGGATATCGAACTTACACAGGCTTGCGCTGCAACATGGGACGAGAACTACATGCATTTTATTAATTGCATAATGGATGTAGATGAACATAGTACGTAGGTCCGCGTCATAATTTATGACGCCGAGCGAGTGACGTCAGTGGAAAGCTGAACTATCGTCTAGTTTACAACAAAGCAACAAAATTGTATAAAACTACAAATGTGACTTTAATGACAAGTACACAATGTACATACTCAGTCAATGATTTATAACAAAGCTCACTCCTGATTATTTGACCAATAGATAACATAAGATTCGTAAAAAACATATCTTATACTAGTACCTTTGTTATCGTCCGCTGACGCCCTTCTGTTGTAAGTATTCTCTCTGATAAATTGGTGATGGGACCAGATCCGGGAACCAATCCGGAAGTAGAATATCGTCATTATTATCATAGAAATAACGCTGAGTAACAGTTGAAAAATAAAATATCCCTTTGGTAAATTAGAATCATCGAATTCTGCGTCAATGAAGCACTCAATGCCTGTAATGTTATTTACCCCTGTTTCTACCGAGGCATCACCGTACACAAATATGGCAGGCACGGCTACTAAACATCCAAGTACGGACGCCACAAAGCACATGGTTTTAATTTTCCTGCACGTCATTTCCAGTGAAAACGGTGTACATATTCTCCTGTGACGTTCTATGGCTATTGTGATGACGATGAACGCTGAACTGACCACGAAGAACACATGAAGAAATCTCAGTGTTTTACATGCCTCCTCAGAAGGGAACATGTACGGGTATAACATACTCACTATAAGTAACGGCATGCCTACGGTGCAGGCGATTAAATCTATCCAACCAAGCCACAGAATAAAACATCTGAAAACAGAAAACAATATCATAGATTATAGATTAATATAAACATGTGCGTACATGTACATGAATATACATGAATATACAGTGCAATTCTCCAACAGAAATGGCAAACATCGGACACAAACGTTTCTCTTCGAATGTAAAAACGGCTGGAGACTAATAAACAGTTCATGGCAACACAAGAACCACAGCTCATATTGTTTTCAGCTCAAAACTCGAATGCTGTCATCCAATCAATGTGATCTCGCCTCATTCGATTTAGTACATGTCTGCTTATTATGGTGGCTGATTTATGCCATGTCGTATTTTCGCTTTTTCGCCATAACAAAGCGAAAATGCGAAAATACGACAAAGTCAACTTTGTCGTATCTTTGCATTGTTGCATTTTCGCATTGCAGATGTTAGGCGAAAACACGACACGTCTTTTGTGTCGTATTGTCGCCCTTCATCTGTCGTATTTTCGCTTTTTCGCCACGACAATGCGAAAATGCAACAATGCAAAGATACGACAAAGTTGACTTTGTCGTATTTTCGCTTTTCGCATTTTCGCTTTGTTGTGGCGAAAAAGCGAAAATACGACATGGCATAAATTAGCCATCATAGCTTATTGAGCTTGTGTCTAGAGAAAAACTGCCAGATGCACAAACTTTCGCTCATAACAAAAATAACTGCAGCATGCCACGTTAATGAAATACCTTCTTATAAATATATTTTTGGGCAGTTTTTCGACAATTTTTCAGTGACATACGGCGGCAAGTTTTCCCCTAGACTGTTTTATAACCAGTACTAACTTACTCTTCCAGAGTAAAACCAGCAACGTCGCCACATATGGAGGAAAATCGACACTGCTGTCAAATTTTCATGGAAGAGTATAACCTGTTGCGACTGGGAATCGAAAGTTACAAAGCCAGCGCACTGGTCACGACCACGGCCTTTATTATAAGCCTTGTACATGTATAATTTCTTAAAGACAAAGCTATACATTGTTTATGTCTGTAAATCTATGTTTATCTATGTATCACTGTAGAGATGGATTTGTAAACATGGATATATCACAGTATATCAGCCTGCTCAGATGTAACAGATTAAAGATTTAGTCAACCTAATATTCTTAACCTGTCCTGATGTGTAAATTAACCGTGAAGTCTGAGAAAGTTTTCTAGGAGGAATATTTACTCCCTGATAATTGAATCTCTGGGAAATAAATTATCGTCTGTAATTGTTAAGTCTAAGGCAACGTATACAATAAATTATTATTTGTTTTTCGTCTAAAATTGTTCCGTTCAAGGTTTCCTACAAAATAACTTGTTTCTTCGTTCGATACAAGAATTACAGATACAGATAATTTCAGCTTTCAAGCCAGTCATTGCTCATCAACAATAGATATATATATAAGACATGCATGTTCATAATATTCTGAAACATTTTAGAGCCGCCGTCGCCATTATTTTAGGCTGTGAAGTTATAACAAATATAAGATCATTTCAAAGAACGAGTCTAATTAATGTATTTTAGTTGTCATCAGCGAGAGAACAGAATTTGATTCAATACGCGTAGACATTTTACATAGTAATACAATACAAATAGTCTGAATCATAAAACAAGAATGTAGATGTCTGTTGTCCGGAATACCTAAATTGGTTCCCGTTCCATGTTGCAGTGCACCGAAGGGTTTGTACAGACAGAGTCAACTGGAACCATTCATCCAACTTCTGTTAATATATAGATATGAGGCTAAATAAAAAGTTCCACTTTATAGAAACACACACACAGGAAACTAACAATTAGCTATAATATGTACTACATGGATATATGTGTCTTAAATGATTTGTGTGAGCGGAGAATGCATGCTGGGTATATATCTTCGGAACGATTTCTCGTAAAAATTCCTATTTTTCCAGCACAGTAGGATATTTACCTACCAAAGCTTACATTCTCAGAGTCTGTACAGCCTCAAAGACACTCGTCTGTTCACCATTTATTATGATTAAGAAGTTGTTCACATTATTGTCCTTTCTTTCCCTACAGTTTTTCTCAAGTAAATTAAGATTAATTGTTTCTGTACGTGAATCTAGGGTCGTGAAAGATGGACCTGGTGACCTGATTTAAACTAAAATCACCTGATTGGTAGTCTAAAAGAGGAGTTATAGTTTTACTTAATCACATAAAAGTAATAATTACACAGTATATTTTGGAGAGTGATATTCTAGAACGTAAATTAACAGAATAACGAGAAAGAATCACAAAGGGAAGTAATTTAACAAAGGGAAGTAACCAAAGAAAGGCAAATTAAACACAGGGAGGTAATAAAAGTAGAAAATTTTAATATCATTTGAGGCGTATGTTAATTTAGAAAACTAATATTAGTCTGGTAAATTATTCACCAGAAAGGTCAATTGATTCCCGTGGATTCTGTCTGTACAAAGCATCAGGTGCACTGCAGCATGGAACGGGAACCAGTTTATCAAAAGGGAGTATAAAAAGGGGAAGTAACTCAATAAAGGGAAGAAATTAAACAAAGGGAAGTAATTACCTGTACGTGGAAGGATGGTATTTTGTAGAGTAAATGTAGAGTACTAGCATATTTCCAAATACACCAATCACCATTAGAATAGCTATAAAGACGATACAAGGTATATGTAACTGTACTAAGATGTCATTAAGTTCCGCTAACGTCACGTTGACAGGCAGTTCTGATCTCCAAGCTGTAGGAATAGTCGTATACATGTTGCAGTTTTATGACAATCCGCCGCGAAAAAATTTGTTCCTTCCTGAAAGATAATAAAGTCTGAGTTAAGTTAAATATTATAATTTTATCATTTAACTTTTTAAACAGTACAGAGCGACCTCTCCAAAGTAACACCGTTTAGGAGTAGCAAGTTTATGTTATTGTTGAGAGGTTGTTGCTCTAGAGAGGTTAAATTAATAGTTAAATCGTGCAATAGGAAATCATGCTGTTGAAGGGAGGTTGTTGCTCAAAAGAGGGTCCCCTCTGGAGAGGTTGTACTGTACTTTCTTAATAAATTCTTACTAAAAATGATTATATATTATAGCAATGTAAATTAGTAGAGATGGTGGCTGTCAGTTATTTTTTAAACCATTTAATTAAATTTATACCAACATTTAACACCTACATGCTAATGTAAATTATATCATACATGATGTATGATGACACATCAGTTATAAATAATTAATGTATGTAGTTTTATACATATAATACATTATTCAGGCAAACTCGTACATACACTAACAATACAAATGTAGGACAGTTAAGTCATGATAATTCAATTACTAGAATTATGCATGATCATTTCAAAACTTGACTTCAGAATAAAAAAAAAACTTTGCTAATAAAATATTAAACTATTCATAGAAACAGTATTGCATTTATAATTAATATTAAAATCGATAATTAGAATTACCTTTGAAACCAGACAATATTGTACCCTAGGTAATCCGTGAAATTAAATTGTTTACTAACTTTTTTTATTATCCGAATCCACCTAAATTTGACACTTTTATGAAGTTACAATTTTCCAGGAAACACATGTATCTCGATTACGTTAACAACGTAATTAAAACTTATTACAACTTTTCCCGCAACACAAAACGTCTTGTCTGATAGACACCTTGGAAGTTTTCTTGAGTATCGTTAAATTCTCTGCTGTAAAAGAACTGGTTTGGCACCGACGTAATCGCAGAAATTTGCCGAAATTTGAATACGGGATATTCAATAAGATCTTATCTAGCTGCAAGTGAATAGTTTTAATCAGAAATTACATCACGGCGCCAGCCCCATCATCATCATCATTAATATAACTTGATTTGGATTCTTTTAACACGTGTCGACACTTCAAGAAAAGTAATAAAAAAACAATAGTTTTAAGCGCTTGTAAAATGTATTGATGCTTTGATTTCGTGGTTAATTGTTCCCGAGACAAACAGTCATGTTGATGTAATATTTGCATAAATAGCATTTAACACATATTATTATGACATGTTATGTAATTAAATGCTTTTAATAAATTATTTTTTATACCCCACACCATTTGTGGGCTGATTTTACGAATATCTACCGTCATATAACCACAATTAGCAGGGTGTACTTTGTATTAACTGAATAAAACGTTGGGTACTATTACTGTACACTCGTTCCTACAGTTTTCACGTACCTTCAGAAAACAAGAACAATTTCTATAGTTTATATTCTCATCCTTTTCTATATTTGTTTATCATTTTCTGTATCAGTTTACATCCCTTGCTGTAATTCTTTTTTTTTTTGTTAGTGTCGTGTAGATATCTACTTGTGGTATAATGTACTTTTGTCATACACGTATAAACACGGAAGAAAGCGTTCAAAATATTCAAAGACTTTTGGAATCAATTTGATTAATAAAATGTTTCTAATGTTAAGATCTGAGTAAAAAAATATTTTTTTACTGAGGCCGAGTCAACTTGATACATGTACACTCTTCTAGTGGTGGATGTAATAATATAATTTATGTAAATATTTAACTAAATCTGCTGTGATTAACAAGATATGATTCATCATCATATCACTTTATTTTTACTTAATTCGTAACAGGATGACCTTTATTTACAGGAAGAAACTTTTACAGATACTGGTGATAAACTTTTACTGCCAAACAAATGTTTTTGTCAGTTAATCAGCACCTTTAGGATGGCAGCATAAGAAGGTGTGGTTTATTCGTGAGTAAGACCTCGTGAGTCATAAAGAAAACACAAATGATGTAACAATCTGTTCCATACGGAATCCGGATAGGGCCACAGAGATATTGCCCGCGCTTTAGTTCTAAATACACGAGCGATGTAAGTAACACACCAGGATGACCTTTATTTACAGGATGACCTTTATTTGGAGGTGGCTGCTAACACAGGTTTTACTGTATATTATATACACAGAACAGCGCAAATAATTATACAATGTGACATTAAATAATTGCAACACATAACTTAATAAACCTTGTACAGTGGAATGATAAATCTAATTAATTCATTAAATCATGACAAAGTTTGTTCTAAAATCTCGACTGAAACGTGGTATAAATGACATTGTAACCCACAAAAAATCTTTTTCTATTCAAAATGATGTTTCTCGTCAGAGTTTTTTTGTGAGTAACATTCTTAAAATACATACTTAATTGTTACAAAAAGACAGCTGAAGTTGTGTAAGAGATGAAAATTATTTTATATTTGGTAAAAAGCAGTAAATATAGTTTTACCAACATTTTACGGAACAATAGGTCTTTGTCAAGTAAGCACGTTTTATATACATTTTGTACAACAATAAAATATCGAGATACCAGACGCATGCTTGTCTGTAACTGTTATATACAAACTCGAATTCTCTTCGCTTACTCCACCGTGGAAAAATAAATGTTTATATTAACCAAAACTGTTACTATGGCAACAAGCAATTGAGAGGAAAATTTGCACATTGTAAGGTCAAGCATTTTACATGTTTCTAGAGAACCCGTCACCCCTTATTCTGCAATTTGCTGACATACTCTGGCATACTTGATCCGCCTAAGATTTCACTAGGAAAACGCTAAATACAGTGCAACCTCTCCAAAGCAATACGCTTTAAGAGAAGCAAACTAATGAAGTCGTTAGGAAGTTGTTGCTCTAGAGAGGTTAAATTAATAGTTGAACTATTGATATAAAAGCATGATGTTGTTGAAGGGAGATTGTTGCTCAAGAGAGGGTCGTTCTATAGAGGTTGTACTGTATCTAACTTCCGGTATAAGTAACTAACGTTTAATACTGATAGGTTTTGTATTTGGTAAATGTTGTTATCCAAGTTAAAGTCAAGCGTCAAAAATTAATTTCCAAGTCAATTAAGCCATGTGCGATTTTATCAGAATTTTTTCGACATAGGCCGATAATACATCATTTTTACTGAGACATTAGTAATTAACTCGATTTGTGAGAACGTCATAACGATAGTTTAGGAAATAATTCCACAATATTCAGAATCACAAATATAATACCTGATAATTATATAACTGTCACTTCAACTCATATAAATCATTCTGGATTAATGAAATGATCAATTTGCGGCTTCAATAATTCGATTATGTTTCTCAATAGAGTAAAGTACGCCATAATGGGATAATTTATCGTTTTATGCTGGAAGACAAATATATTCTGAATTGTGCTTTTATCGCTAAAACAACACCATAATCATTAGATCGTAATTATCTCTTGTATTGTTTAATATCGAAGCGTTGTATCGTTTTATATCGATTCGTATCCCGGTGATCGAGTAATATCATCGGCGTATCGTTCCCTTTGTTTCGTTTTATATCGAATCGTACCTCATTGTACTGCATTTTGTCCCACTGGATTGAGTCGAACAATTTTGTTAATTTAGAATATTAAATGTTTGCTAATTGATAAATAACCATCATTTAACATCGCGAAAATATTGAGATACTGATGATGTATGTGGCATCATTATATGTGTACACGTGATCAACTCATCAATAAAGTGTAATTACGTAACTGCTGTTTCATAGAATCCACCTCTTAGAAAAGAGATAAACAATCTCCTTCAAGGACTAAATACTTCATTAAGAAGTTTAACAGATAACAGTTAATACATAAAATACTTAGTAAGTGCATTTAGACAATTTTACCTGCCACGTTAGATGCATAGATTCAGAAAAATATACTTAAAATACTTATAACAAATTCCAGGCACTGATTGTTTATCTTAATAAACTGTTCTGTTGATTCTTTGCCAGTCCTTGAAATAATTATATTCAATTAATGCGCACATGTTGTAAATAAAATCTGCAAATCTCCGGAAGTGAATCAAGCTTGCAGAGCAACGAACATGCATAATTAGTTGCATGTTTTGTGCGCGCGCGCGTGCGTTTATCATTGTCGACATAATTAAGACATTAATGTATTCCCGAGGCTGAAGGCAATATTTTAACTTTTATTAACTTCACCATAATTTCTGCAAATAATGATTTCTTTACATAACACACAGACAACTATTCGAGAATAAATCAGAACACTGCAATGCTTTTGGAGTTAATTCGATTGTGAAAGATTTGATTACTAATAGTGGATCTGCCATCTAACTCGCCTTTTTATTGTTGCCGTTTTATTCACAAAAATAGTCAATTTTCACCTCAAAAAGCTTAGGTTTTATATTTTACATTAATCGTCTGTCATTGGTGGAGTCCGAGCTCATTGTTAAACAGACCAATTAACATACAGTACTGTATTCTTAGATAGATTGGTCACCGCGCTTCGAATATTTGAAATATTAGGATCCATAACCGGATATGACGTAACGAAGTTTTGAAACGGAGACCAGTCGCGGAATACAGTCTTGCCATTGGCTAGAATACCGACTTATCTCCGAAACAGCCAATCGGAATCGAGAATTTTATTTTAAACATAAGATGGACATGAACACGATTCGTGATCGAGACTATACTGTTTCTGAATTTACTTCCCCGGAGTATTTCGAGTAGAAAATTTAGTGTAAACATACTACATGTATATAATAAACACGTTATAATTCTAATGAATATCTTATTTCAAACTAAATACACGTTATGAAGTCTATGATTATTTATAGTAACGCCAGTCAGTTACATTCGTATGTTATGTTACCACAGTAACGACGTTTTCTTTGGCTCAGAATATAATATATGTATCATTCCTTTCAGTTAATTAACGCATCATACGTCTGTGGGAAGTATAGCATGAAAAAAGTATGACACCCGATTGTAGATGAAGAATCTAACGTCTGCCTCGGCGTGAGATCAAACACATAATTTGATTTATTGATTCTTCGATTAAATCGCGTAGGTTAACTCATACATAATACAGACACATATGAATTTTATCAAATATTTTCATAGATTCGCAAGCATCTATACATTAAATTTTGTATTAACTATTATATCCAAAATATGGTATGTTGTTACAGAAAGGCCACTGAAACTACATGTATTAGAAACTTTAAACTTTTATTAACTCAGTTCATGTCATTTACGTGACAATAGGAGTAATACAGTACATAATTTTAACAAAATAAAACGAGGTATAAATATACGCAATTATTAGTTAACTTAATGTTTTGAATAATAACAAACAGTATAATAGCGAGTGTACCATGAAGGAAAATTTATTATTATAGAAGAAGGTTAAAATTAACGCTCATTCTGTTCTAGCTCATTACTCGAACGTTTACAAACAGACGGACGGACGGACGGACGGTTTGACGCGCACTAGACGCAAACTATCTAATTATTTCTTCTTTCTCGTGTACGACGTATTCAGTAATTGAATATAACTCAGGAACACAATATTTACATCAGTGAATATTTCTATAAACTGTGAGCCAATGTTTCTCGTGATAAATTAATTATTTTATCTAATTGAATGAGTGTATACGCTTGTAAATGATAAACAAACATTTATACTAACATGTAACTCAAGCAGATTTTAGTCAATGTTTCCTATACATATCTCCACAAAGTATCGGTATTAAGTTAGGCCAGAAAATTATTTGTTTCTGGTTGAATGCTCATCAAAATATAGAATCAGAAGGTCGGGGATTTTTTGCTCGTGTAGAAAGGTAGAGAATAGTGAGAAAATGAATGTACCATTCCTGGGGGGAATAAAATCTAGTAATAATGATGTTGTTGCTGCCGTTGCTGACATTGAGATATTTGATGAAGTTGTTATATAGCTGATGATGATAATATGAATTTATACATATAAAATAACTGGAAGTAGAAAATGTGTCATATACTCGTTTTATGTAACGTCGATATTACAAAAATTATATACATATACAAACTTTATTCCTTGTTATATATGTTATATATAAATGTTGCAAAGATTATCGATACAATAAAGGGTCACCTCCGATTAAAGGCCATCCTGTGAATAAAGGTCATTCTTTTAAAAACTGTCATCGAATATTTTGAACAAAATGACCTTCAGATAAAGGCCACCTGTCAATAAAAGGCCACAAATAATTTTCCCAAGGAGTGGTCTTTGTTCACAGGTTAGACTGTCCACATGATATCATTTTCCTCATTATGAATATTACAAAGTTATAGATATATGTAGACTTTTATCCTTCATAATGAATCATTATCTAGTTTATTAGCCATGTATCTCGTGATGTACTCGACAATATTTGTAAACTTCAAACGTAAACACTTGAGATAAGTGACTTTTATTAAATGATCATAAAATGATTGTAAGTAACACATACACTGGACAAAGTAGAGGGATACGGAAGTGAGTGAAGGCCACAGCACGGTTGCCTTGGGATACGGATATGTGTAGGAGGCGCACCCGTCTGGTTGGAAAACGAACAAGCATGTAGATTCTAGAAGATAGATAAAAGGATGTATGGTTTTGATAAATTGTATAATGATAAATTTGATGGACCGACCACGTCTAAGAGTATAAAAGTAAAAAGAAAGTAAAAAGACTTACTACATAATGGAACCATATTGGAACATGTACGATATTAAATTCATCCACCAAAAAATATGTCGTCACCTTAGAATTAAATTGATCTATCTTCCCCTTTAATACTAGTCAGATAGGCCCTTTTAAATCTAATTTTAATTGTCGAACGTTAGATACGAAGAATAAACGTATAGCCAAACAATTTACTTACTTTTTACAAAAATATTAATACAGTTCACATGTATCTCCTTCAATCACTGCACAATACTATATACACGATATTCACATCACAGTGCTTTGCAATTTTATAATCCACAATCTGTTCTATGTAAGTGCCCTGTTGTTTTATTTATCAATATATGAGTGTAATTGATCCAGCTAATGTTTTCATGTTCATTTATATCTGTAATTTGTTATAATTGTGTACAGTGATTGCATGCATTGTATGCATTTTTTCGTGTTCACATTATGTTTGCTCTCCAACATTGGATGAAATAAATATAATATTAGTTTATGTCTTCACAAACAATGACTGGGTTCTAATTTGTTTAAATCCAGGCTTAAAATAACAGTATTCTACTTCACTATTTAAACATTCTATATTTATTTAAAGCAGCCAGGCAAATTTTAGGAACTTCGTTTGTTTAAACTATGAATAAGATGTTTGTGTAAATGTTGGATAGAATTGATGTTTTATCGTCTTTTTTATTCAGAAATTTTATTAAGATATTATCACGAAGCGTACATTTATATTCTCCATCTTCTGTATGTATAACTACCGAAATATGTCTTTTTGTTTACATTCATGTATGTATTAAGATATTTTAATATCATGGTCACGTCGACTCACGTTTGTCAGACCGAGGCCCCTATAGGTGACCTGATGAACAAAATCAAAAGGTCAGTCAATTTTAAACAAGTTTTTATCTCAAAGTTACGGAAGTTTTAATTCAATACTTAGATATGATTTGAACGTTTGGTTGAAGAAGATAAATTACTTCCGTACCGTACAGAATGGTTGTTAGCATCAACCTACCAATTTGAATACATTGTATCTATATGACGCTAATGGAATTTGAAATGTAATAATTTTATCAATTCTAAGATACAGGAATATTTTAGAATCGTTCATTTTTTTGTCAACGCCAATAATTAGAGGTCAAAATAAGGGCAAATCGTCAGTCAAGCACGGTGTCGTCATTTTAGCGATAACTTTAGTTGCAACTGCAGGATTTGCCTGCAAAATTGAGCAACGTTGTATTTCTATCAAGAGAAACATTAAACGCGCTATATCAAGTTGTTTTTTACCTTGTTTAGCGCCATATACATGCACATAGTCAACAAAAAGTTATTCTAATAAGAAACAAACAGCACATCTAATTCTCATACACATTCATCTCCTATTTCAGTGAAATAAATCGTGTTTTATTTAAACACAGCATAGAAACTGTACTCAGCCTAGTAGCAAAAACGGTAAAGTTCTGGTCGCTCATTCCGGACAGCGTGACCTTGAACCCGACAAAGGTCATGACCTCATCACTACATCAAATAATGATGTTGATCCAGTACTAGACCTAAACGGAGCTCTCTCGAGGGATTCGAAAATACTGAGTACAACCTCTGTAGAGCAGCCATTTCCTGAGCAACAACCTCCTTTTAACAACAGCATTATTTCCCACTGCACGATTTAACTATTAATTTAACCTCTCTAGAGCAACAACCTCTCAACAACAACATTATTTTGCTACTCTCAAATGGTGTTGCTTTGGGGAGGTTGCATTGTACAAAAAAATATACTTAAATCATCTAAATGAATGGAAAATGTATGTGTGATCTATATCATAGTTTGATCTCAGAATATGTTAGAAATAATATTTTATTATAGTCACGATGACCAGCCGTACATTATCCAGATTTTATCTCAACAAGTACACAGAAAGTATAAAGATGCGTCTATATATTCACTTTAATAAATTCATAAATATACGTGCATATACGATATACAAATGTATATCATAATGCCCAAAGGTCCAAATACACTCAGTTATTTTACTGTATCATACCACCAGGGTGTATATTGGTCTAAAATACCACCAACTCACATGACGTTATATATTCCAGGCATACACATCAAATTTTGCATTAATAAATGAATAAGAATTTCTCATTCAGATACATGAACATGTAAAGCTTTTTATACTGTAAATAATATTTTACACGGATAAGCTTTCATGGGTTGGGATGTGATATATAATAGCAAACACCTATATATAGGACTTTGATAATAGATTAGATTCCAAACGAACCATCGTATTCAATTCTTAATTGTAGCTTATACTTGATAACTATTACATTTTATTTTTACAATTTCGAACAAAAACATGTAACAGCTGACAGAATGTTAAAAGCAGCTAGGCCTGTGTGTGTGTTTAAAAATGTCAATAATTTATTTCATGTATTGGTTTTCCTAAATATAAAGAGCTATGGCATACTATTTACTCGTATATTTTGTACAGAATTTTGTTCAGGGTGAACCTTTTAAAATCATATATATATTGATCTCCGTAAGCTCAAAATTTTCCTCAAAATGGAACTTCCGGCTACCTATGAGCATGAAGCCTGGTACCAGATTCACAAATCTTATTATTTTATACAATTTGTTGCATTTATCCAAAGTTGTGATGTATTTTATCAAAGGTAATAATATAACCATGACCCTATTTGTACACACATAACAATACATATAATTTTATTAAATATAAGAGAAGATTTTTCATACAGAGCTAAAAAATATACTTTATAATCAAAAGAAAACTAATATAAAATATTACCTTGTTATACGATTAGTCTATTCCAAATCCTGTTTAAAAGTTGATCTAACAATTTACAGTTAAACTTCCTTTATGAATCATATCTGCACTTAAGTATTTCAGTATACGTCTGTTCTTGTCATAATTAACGTGTTCACGGAGATTATTAATAAACTTTACAGATACAATTACATCTTATTAACAAAGCTGTCTTATTTGTAAATGTTTAAACCATCCAGTGTAGATCACACGCAGATAACACCAAAGTACATGTTATTCCTAGCAGTAGCAAGCATCGCATAATTATATAAATGTGGTTTTAAAAATGTCCAAATTGGTACATGCTAAAAAATTATCAACGGTCAACACAATTTGTTACAAATGGATAAAAATATTTTCTGGTTTTATCTTACAATCGCGTGTGTGAAGAATTAAGTGGGTTAAGGCCACAATGAAAGAAACCATTTGTGTAAACCGTGTGTGTGTGTGTATTGTAACACGGCGTGCTGAAATATTTGGTCCGTAAATTTAAACAATGTGGCATTTATTACTAAGCATTAGCGAATGAAAAGACGATGTAATAGACTTGATTAGAAATTAGTAACTTGAATGAATTACGATATATAGTCTGACTACATCGATTATTTAAATGTTTGTCATGCCAAAAACTGTGTTTAAACAACCAATATGTTGAAAGTTTCTTTCAGTTTTTATAAATTTGTGTTAAGAAAAAGGGGCAGCTTAAGTACATACAGGACTTAAACTGTTACAGTTGATGACCGAGGCCAACCATTCGGACATAGCAATTAGATAAACGTTTATTGACGTTATTGAGTGACTTATTTAAGATACAGTTGAACACCAAATTTATTTTCCATAGCCCATAACGTACGTACACTATCAGTCACTAAATGGATTTAATATTTCATTAAACAAAAGAAATGTCGTAATGTGTTTGATAAGTACAAGTGATGATTCGACTTTCAACGCCTATTTCAATAAGTTTTCATAACAATTGTTTGTTTTTTTCAAATTGGACAATTATTTAAATTCCGCGTAGATCTTTTGTTATGTTTTTCGTACAACACCTAAAAACGCATTTATAAACACACATTGTTACGTGTAAAAATCAATATACCAATAATTCTTCAACATAAAGTTTTTCACATGTTTTTCTCTTAAATATGGGCAATACTAGTTTATGTATTGATAATTATAATATCAAATTACTGTAAACTACCACTACATGAAGTTAAACTGGTTCTATATTAAGTTTGTTACTCACTCGTAATTGTTTCCAGAATACAAGGGAGGTAACTATGATAGAATTAGTACCGAAAGTATAAAATAGTTACCTCCCATTATAAAGAGATAGCAATAAACATATCGAAGTATTCTGGATGATTGTGACGTCACCAGTGGGTCCAGTAGGGCTCTTATACGTTAATCACATTTTAAAGATAGAATTAGGGATCTATAAAGTATTAAAAACTAAACTCAACCCTCTTTTTCAACCAAAAATATACGACTCGCAACATGAAAATTTAAACTATTTGAACATTTTCAAGCGCGTGTTGTGCCTAGACATCCGTTAAATTTGGTATAATTGAGAACTCACAAACATTTATTGCTTTTTGCAATAAAATATTTTCAATGCTTGCATTGTTGAAACAATGCCAACGAACTATTATAAGGCACTTAGGCCTTAAAAAATATTTGCTTATGGTTACCCGGCCTACTCTATTTTACCCACGACCTTAGCTATTTTATTATGCCCGAGAAACGGAGAATTCACCATCTTACTTGTTTTAACTTCCCACCCGCTTCAAACAGCAAAAAGAAGCACCGACCTACCTACCCTATTTTTAATGAGCATGTAACCAGAAACATACAAATTTTAGGCCTTAGAAAAGTTACAGCGCGGTATATATTCCGGGAAAAACTAAGTGTTTTTGTACGATGGAATGATATTCATTCATAACATATAGGAACTAGATTTTTATATTAATCATGAACTATATGTCTCAGTATCTTTTTTCAAGATAAAAACCAACCTTTCCGGATTCCTCATATTAAGTAGAATAAACTTCTCAACTCTAAAAACAATTCTTAAGAAATATGTTATATGTTATAAATAAGTTACCGAATATAACATAAACAATGACAGTATCGATTGAACATAATACTTACAGTGATCTTGAAGATTCCGCCAAATTAAATAGGTCTATCAATTTGTCGAATTATTATTATTATTATTTTCTAACACAGCGTGCCTGGTACCAATATTATGACTTCAAATGGAATTCATGAAAACGTGAATTTTTCTTGAACTTTTCATGAATAGTTCAAGAATAGTTCTTGAAATATGCATAACCAATTAACAGGGGACTGTGACACCGTACATTGGCCCCAGAGCGTAATGTAAATAACTACTGTTGGTATAAACATCTTTATTAATGACAATATATATAAAACATAAAAAAAACGACATAGGACATATGAGTCAATGGTTGATTTTTTAAAGTTACGATAATTGTTTATCAAATCATGAGAATAAAAAAAACCTGTAAATGATATACATGTACAGTCAATCCTGTGTTAGCGGCCACCTCCAAATAAAGGCCACCTGTAAATAAAGGTCATATTATGAATTTCCTAAGAGTGGCCTTTGTTCACAGGTTTGACTGTAAACAAATAAATGAATGATTTGATAGAAAACATGACATGAATATATTTCAGTATAGTTTAGATGTTTTAATCACACCGATCTTTGTCTTTCAAACACAAAAAAATCTGATATAAATCTAATCCTTGGGCACAGGACTAAACTAATAAAGTTTCAAGGAAATTCAGACACAACAAAATCTGTCCCACCTGTTTAATTTATCTCGCAAATGACCAAGACACCAGACCAGCTGATTCCTCTAACTTGCATAATGTCATCAATTATCACAGGTTATTGTAAACATTAATTCTCTCACATAAAAAGAAACTTTGAATGATATGTAGTTTAACATCAGCGAACTACATTTGTACATGTATTTATATACATGTAGTATGTATATGTGCACGTAAAGGTATACAATGCCATCGTAGAATAAGAACGTACAGTGTCTTGATTCAAACATCGGTGTACGTATAATGGCACGTTTGACTTAATGTATATTGTGGATAGATGGATACACGTAAGGTGAAGCCCTATTTTCTCACTGCCCAGACCCCCCCCCCCTTCAGGTTGGTCCCGGATGAGTGATCTGGTAAAAACCATGTCAAACGGAGAGTATATACAACGTTGGTGGCATCGTTATCATCCGGGGCAATCCTGGATGAATTGAGTTAATCCTGATCAATTCGACGAACGGCCTCAGAAGTTTTAAAATGTTAATACAACCAGAGATTACCGGGACAATATTCAGAACTAGCTTAATCCTTGAAATTCCGAGACAGTCCGAGGCTGATCCGGACTTGTACCGTAGACATGACCGTGATAGTCCGGAGTGTTCCGGAGTATTGTAGTACTATATGTACGATAGCACTGCGGTCAGTCCCGGCTTAAGATCGGTATACCGGTTTATTATCAACGGGAGGTACCGGGACCAGCACCGTGACAGTGAGAAAGGGACTTAAGTCTAATACTGTACTCTGTACTAATGGTTATATACAAAACAACACGACTACAAATAGACATAATCTAAATACATGAATAATTGTTTCTTCCTTTATGGATTTATTTGGTAAAAAATCACAAAACGTTTATCACAGATCCATCGATTTCCCCCAAGGATCGAACTTGCGATCGACCACTACTGGGTCCGTAGCAGAATAAGACGGTGGGGCCGCCCCATTAGGGTCTATCTCTGTGAAAGCCGGGGGTCTGGAAGGACGTGGGTGGGGAAAGTTGGGTATGTCCACGTAACTCGGTTGTTCAGAAGCGTTGATTGGATCTAGTCTAGTTGGTGGAGGTCTGGCTGGACGTGTGTTGGTGAGGCTGAAGTCTGACATGTTCATATGGTTCCTATGGTGAATTCTCTCGACAGTTCCGGCTCCAAAACCATCTAAATAGACAGATAAAGTAAAGTTAAGCATCGTGAATATTCTGCTGTAAGGCAAAGTAAAGGAATTGAACGAAATGGGAACTTATATGTACCAACATTGAGAGCTAATATAAAGTGATGAAAGATGAACTTTCCTGACATATTCAATTCTATAAATTGGCTTAACCATGTCATGTTGACCTTGTTATTCTGTACACATTTACTATGTTTATATTAACTGTGTTCACATTTACTATGTTTATATTTACTGTGTTCACATTTACTATGTTCATATTTACTGTGTTCCAATGTACTATGTTCACATTTACTACGTTTATATTAACTGTGTTCACATTTGCTATGTTCATATTTACTGCGTTCACATGTACTATGTTCACATTTACTATGTGCACATTTGCTATGTTCATAATTACTGTGTCCATATTACCTGTGTTCATATTTACTGTGTTCACATGTACTATGTTCATATTTGCTATGTTCACATTTACTATGTGCACATTTGCTATGTTCATATTTACTGTGTTCACATGTACTATGTTAGTATGTTCACATTTACGGTGTTACTTACTTGTTTGTCGGACGTCATCAACTCGAGCCCGTTTTTTATTCTTCTTCGTTATGACGACAGCCACGGTGACAATAATGGTGATGAGAACAAACAATCCCACAAGACCAAAAGCCACGTACATCCAGAGGTTCCTGGTAACAAAACAAGTATCGTATACAATAAAGAAATACGTTCTCAAAAAGCACTACCTTACAGTACTGTAAGAATCATGCCATCTTTAAATTTAGATGAAGTTGAACTTAATTTCAAACAAATTTCATTTTAATAAACATGTTGAGATACGAGTATGTCAAAGATATTAGTAATGATATTTAATTGTTGAGATCTGATTATTGATATTTAATTGTTGAGATCTGATAATTGATGATTATTTGTTAAGATCTGATAATTGATATTTAATTGTTGAGATCTGATAATTGATAATTATTTGTTGAGATCTGAAAATTGATAATTTATTGTTAAGATCTGATAATTGATATTTAATTGTTGAGATCTGATAATTGATAATTAATTGTTAAGATCTGATAATTGATATTTAATTGTTGGGCTCTGATAATTGATAATTAATTGTTGAGATCTGATAATTGATAATTAATTGTTGGGATCTGAAATCAGATATTTAATTGTTTTGATTTGAGAACTGATATTTGACCAAACATGGATAATAATGCTGTCTAAATGTCTAAGTGTTTAATAGGTTCAGAGTGCACACTTGCCAGCAGATAGGATTTCAAAGGCTGAATTCTAAAGCTTAATTGGAAAATAGTTTCCGTTCCGTCACTGTTGTAGTGTACGTTTACGTAAGTTTAGTTTCAATAAGTACTGCTAGTACTTTGATTTTAGTACTTAGAACTCATCGTTTGAGTTTTGCGGTTAGTGCAATATTACGATAACTTGTATAGTTTACTCACGTTTCAGTACAGCATTCTTGATGTTGGTCTTCACCGCAACATCCATTCTTACAATAAATAGTTTTCATAATAATCTGGTCCCGGTTCTCTGTATATATATGTGTTATATAAGAACAAACACTACCACCACACCACACATCAGGTATGTCTGAAATCAGTAGTGGAATATTAATATTAATGTCTGAAATCTGTATTGAAATATCAATGTATTATATAATTAGTAAAATAACTATATAAATGTCTGAAATCATTGGTGGAATATCAATACAAATGTCTGATATCAGTAGTGGAATATCAATGTCTTATATCATTAGTAAAATATCAATATAAATGTCTGAAATCATCAGTGGAATATCAATGCCTTATATCATTAGTAAAATATCAATATAAATGTCTGAAATCAGTAGTGGAATATCAATGTCTGAAATCAGTAGTGGAATATCAATATAAATGTCTTAAATCAGTAGTGGAATATCAATATAAATGTCTGAAATCAGTAGTGGAATATCAATATACAGTCAAACCTGTGAACAAAGGTCATCATTGAGAAAGACAAATTGTGATCTTTATTGACAGGTGGTCCTCATTCAGAGGTCAGTTCTTTCTAAATCATCAATGAAGGTTTTTAAAGAATGAATTTATTCTCAGGGGGGGGGGTATTTATTCGGAGGTGGCTGCTAACTAAGGTTATCACTATGCACGTATCTTTTATATTGGTATGAATTCATAGTACATTTGTTTATAATTATTTACATGTAATCATAATTAATTTAAAGTACATGTAGTCACGAGAGAAAGAAATTGTACACAAGTACGTATTATGTTTTTGATGTCAATGAGTAAACTTGAATTAAAATAATATCTTTATGTATACAAGTGAATCATCCAATTTTAAGCCTATAAAATGCTATGGTCTTTTATCGTACAATCAGTATTTTGATATAATTTGACATCTCTTCAAAATATTCACGTGAAACAAAGGACCTATATAAGGTGCCAGTTATATCTTTGTCTGAATAGATATGATACTGCAGGAAGCACAAATAACTTGGCAAGCTTAATGTTCAACATAAATCTTCTGAAGTATTTATTATAATGCCATACAAGACCCTGAATAGAACAATTATCAATTGTTCATCGTGTATTATAATTCTGTCTGTCTATCTCATGTCAATGTGTGTCTCGTGTGTTAAGCTATTGAACTCTATATAAGAAATGTTTTTCACTAAACAGAACAGTTGATCAAACTGAAGTATTAACATCGATAATCAATTATATTCAGTCATTGGAATTTAAAATAAAACGCTGATTTCACACTCATTTAATATGAACTAAGATCAATTTATGTCTTTAACACGTGACTGGACACTCAGAAGTTAGTTTATGATTGGTTCCATACACAAAACAAGATGGCAGTGATTCCTTACACTAACCTTATGCACCCGTCAATATTTTGCCCGCCCATGGGGCAGCGGGCCGACCCAAGGGAATTTGACATTTTTTAAATTTTGATGTCTAAATCCACACCCTAGAGCCTACTTGGTCTATCAAATGCGACATGGATGTAAAACCCGACCAAAGTCTATTTCCCGGGACCCGGAGTCATTAAGTTCCCGTGTGTCGGAAATGGTCTTCTGTCTAAAGTCCCGTGTATGCCCGCCACCCCGCCGGGCGGGCAAAATATTGACAGGTGCATTGCACAAATAAGATATACACAAGATCGTGATACAATCACATCTGACCGACAATAGTGGATCTGTCATCTAACTCGCCTTTTTATTGTTGCCGTTTTATTCACAAAAAATAGTCAATTTTCACCTTAAAATGCTTATGTTTTATATTTTACATATTTGAAATATTAGGATCCATAACCGGATATGACGTAACGAAGTTTTGAAACGGAGACCAGTCGCGGAATACAGTCTTGCCATTGGCTAGAATACCGACTTATCTCCGAAACAGCCAATCGGAATCGAGAATTTTATTTTAAACATAAGATGGACATGAACACGATTCGTGATCGAGACTATACTGTTTCTGAATTTACTTCCCCGGAGTATTTCGAATAGAAAATTTAGTGTAAATATACTACATGTATATAATAAACACGTTATAATTCTAATGAATATCTTATTTCAAACTAAATACACGTTATGAAGTCTATGATTATTTATAGTAACGCCAGTCAGTTACATTCGTATGTTATGTTACCACAGTAACGACGTTTTCTTTGGCTCAGAATATAATATATGTATCATTCCTTTCAGTTAATTAACGCATCATACGTCTGTGGGAAGTATAGCATGAAAAAAGTATGACACCCGATTGTAGATGAAGAATCTAACGTCTGCCTCGGCGTGAGATCAAACACATAATTTGATTTATTGATTCTTCGATTAAATCGCGTAGGTTAACTCATACATAATACAGACACATATGAATTTTATCAAATATTTTCATAGATTCGCAAGCATCTATACATTAAATTTTGTATTAACTATTATATCCAAAATATGGTATGTTGTTACAGAAAGGCCACTGAAACTACATGTATTAGAAACTTTAAACTTTTATTAACTCAGTTCATGTCATTTACGTGACAATAGGAGTAATACAGTACATAATTTTAACAAAATAAAACGAGGTATAAATATACGCAATTATTAGTTAACTTAATGTTTTGAATAATAACAAACAGTATAATAGCGAGTGTACCATGAAGGAAAATTTATTATTATAGAAGAAGGTTAAAATTAACGCTCATTCTGTTCTAGCTCATTACTCGAACGTTTACAAACAGACGGACGGACGGACGGTTTGACGCGCACTAGACGCAAACTATCTAATTATTTCTTCTTTCTCGTGTACGACGTATTCAGTAATTGAATATAACTCAGGAACACAATATTTACATCAGTGAATATTTTTATAAACTGTGAGCCAATGTTTCTCGTGATAAATTAATTATTTTATCTAATTGAATGAGTGTATACGCTTGTAAATGATAAACAAACATTTATACTAACATGTAACTCAAGCAGATTTTAGTCAATGTTTCCTATACATATCTCCACAAAGTATCGGTATTAAGTTAGGCCAGAAATTTATTTGTTTCTGGTTGAATGCTCATCAAAATATAGAATCAGAAGGTCGGGGATTTTTTGCTCGTGTAGAAAGGTAGAGAATAGTGAGAAAATGAATGTACCATTCCTGGGGGGAATAAAATCTAGTAATAATGATGTTGTTGCTGCCGTTGCTGACATTGAGATATTTGATGAAGTTGTTATATAGCTGATGATGATAATATGAATTTATACATATAAAATAACTGGAAGTAGAAAATGTGTCATATACTCGTTTTATGTAACGTCGATATTACAAAAATTATATACATATACAAACTTTATTCCTTGTTATATATGTTATATATAAATGTTGCAAAGATTATCGATACAATAAAGGGTCACCTCCGATTAAAGGCCATCCTGTGAATAAAGGTCACTCTTTTAAAAACTGTCATCGAATATTTTGAACAAAATGACCTTCAGATAAAGGCCACCTGTCAATAAAAGGCCACAAATAATTTTCCCAAGGAGTGGTCTTTGTTCACAGGTTAGACTGTCCACATGATATCATTTTCCTCATTATGAATATTACAAAGTTATAGATATATGTAGACTTTTATCCTTCATAATGAATCATTATCTAGTTTATTAGCCATGTATCTCGTGATGTACTCGACAATATTTGTAAACTTCAAACGTAAACACTTGAGATAAGTGACTTTTATTAAATGATCATAAAATGATTGTAAGTAACACATACACTGGACAAAGTAGAGGGATACGGAAGTGAGTGAAGGCCACAGCACGGTTGCCTTGGGATACGGATATGTGTAGGAGGCGCACCCGTCTGGTTGGAAAACGAACAAGCATGTAGATTCTAGAAGATAGATAAAAGGATGTATGGTTTTGATAAATTGTATAATGATAAATTTGATGGACCGACCACGTCTAAGAGTATAAAAGTAAAAAGAAAGTAAAAAGACTTACTACATAATGGAACCATATTGGAACATGTACGATATTAAATTCATCCACCAAAAAATATGTCGTCACCTTAGAATTAAATTGATCTATCTTCCCCTTTAATACTAGTCAGATAGGCCCTTTTAAATCTAATTTTAATTGTCGAACGTTAGATACGAAGAATAAACGTATAGCCAAACAATTTACTTACTTTTTACAAAAATATTAATACAGTTCACATGTATCTCATTCAATCACTGCACAATACTATATACACGATATTCACATCACAGTGCTTTGCAATTTTATAATCCACAATCTGTTCTATGTAAGTGCCCTGTTGTTTTATTTATCAATATATGAGTGTAATTGATCCAGCTAATGTTTTCATGTTCATTTATATCTGTAATTTGTTATAATTGTGTACAGTGATTGCATGCATTGTATGCATTTTTTCGTGTTCACATTATGTTTGCTCTCCAACATTGGATGAAATAAATATAATATTAGTTTATGTCTTCACAAACAATGACTGGGTTCAAATTTGTTTAAATCCAGGCTTAAAATAACACTATTCAACTTCACTATTTAAACATTCTATATTTATTTAAAGCAGCCAGGCAAATTTTAGGAACTTCGTTTGTTTAAACTATTAATAAGATTTTTGTGTAAATGTTGGATAGAATAGATGTTTATCGTCTTTTTTATTCAGGAATTTTATTAAGATATATCAAGAAGCATACATTTATATTCTCCATCTTCTGTATGTATAAATACCGAAATATGTCTTTTTGTATACATGTATGAACGTATTAAGATATTTTCTAGACGAATTATACTTACGACTATTTGTTTATTATAGCTGTTTGCGAGTACTTACTGTAGTGTCTATTACTAGTTTGGCTATTCCTGGCCATTTGATTGGTTAATGGTGATGACTGAATCTATTAATAGTTGACAGGTAAGTCAATCATGAAGGCATTGCCTAGATAAATTGTTGTGTGGCTATTTGAAGTTCAATGTGGTTGTATGATAGTGCTCAGATTTATGGTGAATTCGTTAACATTTAGGGTTGATTCTATTTGATTGATGTAGGGTATGATATAACCATGTGCTTGTGAACTATATACATGAATTTCTTCATTTGTCAAATACTCATAATTGTCATTATAATGTGTATTACTCATATCATGTAAATATTTTATACCCTTGGATTGAATTAAATATACAGACAATATCCTTTATGAAAAAAGCAACTTCATACAAAAAACATAAACCAATATGCTTCTTGAAATTCGTCTACCTATAACGTTTTGTTATAGTTTTTCTTGTTATAGCATGGTCACGTCGACTCACGTGTGTCAGACCGAGGCCCCTATAGGTGACCTGATGAATAAATCAAAAGGTCAGTCAATATTAAACAAGTTTTTATCTCAAAGTTACGGAAGTTTTAATTCAATACTTAGATATGATTTGAAGAAGATAAATTACTTCCGTACCGTACAGAATGGTTGTTAGCATCAACCTACCAATTTGAATACATTGTATCTATATGACGCTAATGGAATTTGAAATGTAATAATTTTATCAATTCTAAGATACAGGAATATTTTAGAATCGTTCATTTTTTTGTCAACGCCAATAATAAGAGGTCAAAATAAGGGCAAATCGTCAATCAAGCACGGTGTCGTCATTTTAGCGATAACTTTAGTTGCAACTGCAGGATTTGCCTGCAAAATTGAGCAACGTTGTATTTCTATCAAGAGAAACATTAAACGCGCTATATCAAGTTGTTTTTTACCTTGTTTAGCGCCATATACATGCACATAGTCAACAAAAAGTTATTCTAATAAGAAACAAACAGCACATCTAATTCTCATACACATTCATCTCCTATTTCAGTGAAATAAATCGTGTTTTATTTAAACACAGCATAGAAACTGTACTCAGCCTAGTAGCAAAAACGGTAAAGTTCTGGTCGCTCATTCCGGACAGCGTGACCTTGAACCCGACAAAGGTCATGACCCCATCACTACATCAAATAATTATGTTGATCCAGTACTAGACCTAAACGGAGCTCTCTCGAGGGATTCGAAAATACTGAGTACAACCTCTGTAGAGCAGCCATTTCCTGAGCAACAACCTCCTTTTAACAACAGCATTATTTCCCACAGCACGATTTAACTATTAATTTAACCTCTCTAGAGCAACAACCTCTCAACAACAACATTATTTTGCTACTCTCAAGTGGTGTTGCTTTGGGGAGGTTGCATTGTACAAAAAAATATACTTAAATCATCTAAATGAATGGAAAATGTATGTGTGATCTATATCATAGTTTGATCTCAGAATATGTTAGAAATAATATTTTATTATAGTCACGATGACCAGTCGTACATTATCCAGATTTTATCTCAACAAGTACACAGAAAGTATAAAGATGCGTCTATATATTCACTTTAATAAATTCATAAATATACGTGCATATACGATATACAAATGTATATCCTAATGCCCGAAGGTCCAAATACACTCAGTTATTTTACTGTATCATACCACCAGGGTGTATATTGGTCTAAAATACCACCAACTCACATGACGTTATATATTCCAGGCATACACATCAAATTTTGCATTAATAAATGAATAAGAATTTCTCATTCAGATACATGAACATGTAAAGCTTTTTATACTGTAAATAATATTTTACACGGATAAGCTTTCATGGTTTGGGGTGTGATATATAATAGCAAACACCTATATATATGACTTTGATAATAGATTAGATTCCAAACGAACCATCGTATTCAATTCTTAATTGTAGCTTATACTTTATTATTACATTTTATCTTTACAATTTCGAACAAAAAAATGTAATAGCTGACAGAATGTTAAAAGCAGGCCTGTACGTGTGTTTAAAAATGTCAATAATGTATTGCATGTACTTGTTTTTCTCAATAAACAGAGCTATGTCATACTATTTACTCGTATATTTTGTACAGAATTTTGTTCAGGGTGAACCTTTTAAAATCATATATATATTGATCTCCGTACGCTCAAAATTTTCCTCAAAATGGAACTTCCGGCTACCTATGAGCATGAAGCCTGGTACCAGATTCACAAATCTTATTATTTTATACAATTTGTTGCATTTATCCAAAGTTGTGATGTATTTTATCAAAGGTAATAATATAACCATGACCCTATTTGTACACACATAACAATACATATAATTTTATTAAATATAAGAGAAGATTTTCCATACCGAGCTAAAAAATATACTTTATAATCAAAAGAAAACTAATATAAAATATTACCTTGTTATACGATTAGTCTATTCCAAATCCTGTTTAAAAGTTGATCTAACAATTTACAGTTAAACTTCCTTTATGAATCATATCTGCACTTAAATATTTCAGTATACGTCTGTTCTTGTCATAATTAAAGTGTTCACGGAGATTATTAATAAACTTAACATATACAATTACATCTTCTTAACAAAGCTGTCTTATTTGTAAATGTTTAAACCATCCAGTGTAGATCACACGCAGATAACTCCAAAGTACATGTAATTCCTAGCAGTAGCAAGCATCGCATAATTATATAAATGTGGTTTTAAAAATGTCCAAATTGGTACATGCTAAAAAATTATCAACGGTCAACACAATTTGTTACAAATGGATAAAAATATTTTCTGGTTTTATCTTACAATCGTGTGTGTGAAGAATTAAGTGGGTTAAGGCCACAATGAAAGAAACCATTTGTGTAAACCGTGTGTGTGTGTATTGTAACACGGCGTGCTGAAATATTTGGTCCGTAAATTTAAACAATGTGGCATTTATTACTAAGCATTAGCGAATGAAAAGACGATGTAATAGACTTGATTAGATATTAGTAACTTGAATGAATTACGATATATAGTCTGACTACATCGATTATTTAAATGTTTGTCATGCCAAAAACTGTGTTTAAACAACCAATATGTTGAAAGTTTCTTTCAGTTTTTATAAATTTGTGTTAAGAAAAAGGGGCAGCTTAAGTACATACAGGACTTAAACTGTTACAGTTGATGACCGAGGCCAACCATTCGGACATAGCAATTAGATAAACGTTTATTGACGTTATTGAGTGACTTATTTAAGATACAGTTGAACACCAAATTTATTTTCCATAGCCCATAACGTACGTACACTATCAGTCACTAAATGGATTTAATATTTCATTAAACAAAAGAAATGTCGTAATGTGTTTGATAAGTACAAGTGATGATTCGACTTTCAACGCCTATTTCAATAAGTTTTCATAACAATTGTGTTTTTTTTTCAAATTGGACAATTATTTAAATTCCGCGTAGATCTTTTGTTATGTTTTTCGTACAACACCTAAAAACGCATTTATAAACACACATTGTTACGTGTAAAAATCAATATAACAATAATTCTTCAACATAAAGTTTTTCCACATGTTTTTCTCTTAAATATGGGCAATACTAGTTTATGTATTGATAATTATAATATCAAATTACTGTAAACTACCACTACATGAAGTTAAACTGGTTCTATATTAAGTTTGTTACACACTCGTAATTGTTTTTCCAGAATACAAGGGAGGTAACTATGATAGAATTAGTACCGAAAGTATAAAATAGTTACCTCCCATTATAAAGAGATAGCATTTTGTATAATTGAGAACTCACAAACATTTATTGCTTTTTGCAATAAAATATTTTCATTGCTTGCATTGTTGAAACAATGCCAACGAACTATTATAAGGCTCTTAGGCCTTAAAAAATATTTGTTTATGGTTACCCGGCCTACTCTATTTTACCCACGACCTTAGATATTTTATTATGCCCGAGAAACGGAAAATTCACCGTCTTACTTGTTTTAACTTCCCACCCGCTTCAAACAGCAAAAAGAAGCACCGACCTACCTACCCTATTTTTAATGAGCATGTAACCAGAAACATACAATATTTAGGCCTTAGAAAATTTAAAGCGCGGTATATCAATGATTCCGGGAAAAACTAAGTGTTTTTGTACGATGGAATGATATTCATTCATGACATATAGGAACTAGATTTTTATATTAATCATGAACTATATGTCTCAGTATCTTTTTTCAAGATAAAAAACCAACCTTTCCGGATTCCTCATATCAAGTAGAATAAACTTCTCAACTCTAAAAACAATTCTTAAGAAATATGTTATATGTTATAAATAAGTTACCGAATATAACATAAACAATGACAGTATCGATTGAACATAATACTTACAGTGATCTTGAAGATTCCGCCAGATTAAATAGGTCTATCAATTTGTCGATTTATTATAATTATTATTTTCTAACACAGTGTGCCTGGTACCAATATTATGACCTTGAAATATGCATAACCAATTAACAGGGGACTGTGACACTGTACATTGGCCCCAGAGCGTAATGTAAATAACTACTGTTTGTGTCGACATCTTTATTAATGACAATATATATAAAACATAACAAAAACGACATAGGACATATGAGTCAATGGTTGATTTTTTAAAGTTACGATAATTGTTTATCAAATCATGAAAATAAAAACAACCTGTAAATGATATACATGTACAGTCAATCCTGTGTTAGCGACCACCTCCAAATAAAGGCCATCCAGTGAATAAAGGTCATTCTTTTAAAACCCTCATTGGTTATTAAGAACAAAATAACCTATTAATGAAGGTCACTTGTCAATAATAACCACATTATGACTTTCCTAAGAGTGGCCTTTGTTCACAGGTTTGACTGTAAACAAATAAATGAATGATTTGATAGAAAACATGACATGAATATATTTCAGTATAGTTTAGATGTTTTAATCACACCGATCTTTGTCTTTCAAACACAAAAAAAATCTGATATAAATCTAATCCTTGGGCACAGGACTAAACTAATAAAGTTTCAAGGAAATTCAGACACAACAAAATCTGTCCCACCTGTTTAATTTATCTCGCAAATAACCAAATAAATTAAGACACCAGACCAGCTGATTCCTCTAACTTGCATAATGTCATCAATTATCACAGGTTATTGTAAACATTAATTCTCTCACATAAAAAGAAACTTTGAATGATATGTAGTTTAACATCAGCGAACTACATTTGTACATGTATTTATATATTATGTATATGTGCACGTAAAGGTATACAATGCCATCGTAGAATAAGAACGTACAGTGTCTTGATTCAAACATCGGTGTACGTATAATGGCACGTTTGACTTAATGTATATTGTGGATAGATGGATACACGTAAGTTGAAGCCCTATTTTCTCACTGCCCAGACCCCCCCCCCCCCCCCCCCTTCAGGTTGGTCCCGGATGAGTGATCTGGTAAAAACCATGTCAAACGGAGAGTATATACAACGTTGGTGGCATCGTTATCATCCGGGGCAATCCTGGATGAATTGAGTTAATCCTGATCAATTCGACGAACGGCCTCAGAAGTTTTAAAATGTTAATACAACCAGAGGTTACCGGGACAATATTCAGAACTAGCTTAATCCTTGAAATTCCGAGACAGTCCGAGGCTGATCCGGGCTTGTACCGTAGGCATGACCGTGATAGTCCGGAGTGTTCCGGAGTATTGTAGTACTATATGTACGATAGCACTGCGGTCAATCCCGGCTTAAGATCGGTATACCGGTTTATTATCAACGGGAGGTACCGGGACCAGCACCGTGACAGTGAGAAAGGGACTTAAGTCTAATACTGTACTCTGTACTAATGGTTATATACAAAACAACACGACTACAAATAGACATAATCTAAATACATGAATAATTGTTTCTTCCTTTATGGATTTATTTGGTAAAAAATCACAAAACGTTTATCACAGATCCATCGATTTCCCCCAAGGATCGAACTTGCGATCGACCACTACTGGGTCCGTAGCAGAATAAGACGGTGGGGCCGCCCCATTAGGGTCTATCTCTGTGAAAGCCGGGGGTCTGGAAGGACGTGGGTGGGGAAAGTTGGGTATGTCCACGTAACTCGGTTGTTCAGAAGCGTTGATTGGATCTAGTCTAGTTGGTGGAGGTCTGGCTGGACGTGTGTTGGTGAGGCTGAAGTCTGACATGTTCATATGGTTCCTATGGTGAATTCTCTCGACAGTTCCGGCTCCAAAACCATCTAAATAGACAGATAAAGTAAAGTTAAGCATCGTGAATATTCTGCTGTAAGGCAAAGTAAAGGAATTGAACGAAATGGGAACTTATATGTACCAACATTGAGAGCTAATATAAAGTGATGAAAGATGAACTTTCCTGACATATTCAATTCTATAAATTGGCTTAACCATGTCATGTTGACCTTGTTATTCTGTACACATTTACTATGTTTATATTAACTGTGTTCACATTTACTATGTTTATATTTACTGTGTTCACATTTACTATGTTCATATTTACTGTGTTCCAATGTACTATGTTCACATTTACTACGTTTATATTAACTGTGTTCACATTTGCTATGTTCATATTTACTGCGTTCACATGTACTATGTTCACATTTACTATGTGCACATTTGCTATGTTCATAATTACTGTGTCCATATTACCTGTGTTCATATTTACTGTGTTCACATGTACTATGTTCATATTTGCTATGTTCACATTTACTATGTGCACATTTGCTATGTTCATATTTACTGTGTTCACATGTACTATGTTAGTATGTTCACATTTACGGTGTTACTTACTTGTTTGTCGGACGTCATCAACTCGAGCCCGTTTTTTATTCTTCTTCGTTATGACGACAGCCACGGTGACAATAATGGTGATGAGAACAAACAATCCCACAAGACCAAAAGCCACGTACATCCAGAGGTTCCTGGTAACAAAACAAGTATCGTATACAATAAAGAAATACGTTCTCAAAAAGCACTACCTTACAGTACTGTAAGAATCATGCCATCTTTAAATTTAGATGAAGTTGAACTTAATTTCAAACAAATTTCATTTTAATAAACATGTTGAGATACGAGTATGTCAAAGATATTAGTAATGATATTTAATTGTTGAGATCTGATTATTGATATTTAATTGTTGAGATCTGATAATTGATGATTATTTGTTAAGATCTGATAATTGATATTTAATTGTTGAGATCTGATAATTGATAATTATTTGTTGAGATCTGAAAATTGATAATTTATTGTTAAGATCTGATAATTGATATTTAATTGTTGAGATCTGATAATTGATAATTAATTGTTAAGATCTGATAATTGATATTTAATTGTTGGGCTCTGATAATTGATAATTAATTGTTGAGATCTGATAATTGATAATTAATTGTTGGGATCTGAAATCAGATATTTAATTGTTTTGATTTGAGAACTGATATTTGACCAAACATGGATAATAATGCTGTCTAAATGTCTAAGTGTTTAATAGGTTCAGAGTGCACACTTGCCAGCAGATAGGATTTCAAAGGCTGAATTCTAAAGCTTAATTGGAAAATAGTTTCCGTTCCGTCACTGTTGTAGTGTACGTTTACGTAAGTTTAGTTTCAATAAGTACTGCTAGTACTTTGATTTTAGTACTTAGAACTCATCGTTTGAGTTTTGCGGTTAGTGCAATATTACGATAACTTGTATAGTTTACTCACGTTTCAGTACAGCATTCTTGATGTTGGTCTTCACCGCAACATCCATTCTTACAATAAATAGTTTTCATAATAATCTGGTCCCGGTTCTCTGTATATATATGTGTTATATAAGAACAAACACTACCACCACACCACACATCAGGTATGTCTGAAATCAGTAGTGGAATATTAATATTAATGTCTGAAATCTGTATTGAAATATCAATGTATTATATAATTAGTAAAATAACTATATAAATGTCTGAAATCATTGGTGGAATATCAATACAAATGTCTGATATCAGTAGTGGAATATCAATGTCTTATATCATTAGTAAAATATCAATATAAATGTCTGAAATCATCAGTGGAATATCAATGCCTTATATCATTAGTAAAATATCAATATAAATGTCTGAAATCAGTAGTGGAATATCAATGTCTGAAATCAGTAGTGGAATATCAATATAAATGTCTTAAATCAGTAGTGGAATATCAATATAAATGTCTGAAATCAGTAGTGGAATATCAATATACAGTCAAACCTGTGAACAAAGGTCATCATTGAGAAAGACAAATTGTGATCTTTATTGACAGGTGGTCCTAATTCAGAGGTCAGTTCTTTCTAAATCATCAATGAAGGTTTTTAAAGAATGAATTTATTCTCAGGGGGGGGGGTATTTATTCGGAGGTGGCTGCTAACTAAGGTTATCACTATGCACGTATCTTTTATATTGGTATGAATTCATAGTACATTTGTTTATAATTATTTACATGTAATCATAATTAATTTAAAGTACATGTAGTCACGAGAGAAAGAAATTGTACACAAGTACGTATTATGTTTTTGATGTCAATGAGTAAACTTGAATTAAAATAATATCTTTATGTATACAAGTGAATCATCCAATTTTAAGCCTATAAAATGCTATGGTCTTTTATCGTACAATCAGTATTTTGATATAATTTGACATCTCTTCAAAATATTCACGTGAAACAAAGGACCTATATAAGGTGCCAGTTATATCTTTGTCTGAATAGATATGATACTGCAGGAAGCACAAATAACTTGGCAAGCTTAATGTTCAACATAAATCTTCTGAAGTATTTATTATAATGCCATACAAGACCCTGAATAGAACAATTATCAATTGTTCATCGTGTATTATAATTCTGTCTGTCTATCTCATGTCAATGTGTGTCTCGTGTGTTAAGCTATTGAACTCTATATAAGAAATGTTTTTCACTAAACAGAACAGTTGATCAAACTGAAGTATTAACATCGATAATCAATTATATTCAGTCATTGGAATTTAAAATAAAACGCTGATTTCACACTCATTTAATATGAACTAAGATCAATTTATGTCTTTAACACGTGACTGGACACTCAGAAGTTAGTTTATGATTGGTTCCATACACAAAACAAGATGGCAGTGATTCCTTACACTAACCTTATGCACCCGTCAATATTTTGCCCGCCCATGGGGCAGCGGGCCGACCCAAGGGAATTTGACATTTTTTAAATTTTGATGTCTAAATCCACACCCTAGAGCCTACTTGGTCTATCAAATGCGACATGGATGTAAAACCCGACCAAAGTCTATTTCCCGGGACCCGGAGTCATTAAGTTCCCGTGTGTCGGAAATGGTCTTCTGTCTAAAGTCCCGTGTATGCCCGCCACCCCGCCGGGCGGGCAAAATATTGACAGGTGCATTGCACAAATAAGATATACACAAGATCGTGATACAATCACATCTGACCGACAATATTAATTTGAACAAATCTTTTTTGTACATGTAACTGATTTTAAAATGTACGCAGAAAAAAATTATGAATTCGATTAATTCTGTTCAAAGTAGCATCTTCATATTTTTAGACAAGATTTTATTTACCTACAAAAGCAAACTTAAAGTTCTTTTGAAATCATGATATATATGCATGGACGTTTAGAGATCAATCTTTTCCTAACACATCAAGATTCTCATTTGACATTAAAAGTTAAAGGTCAATTCTGATCCTTAGCTGATTATAATTTAAAGAACCATATTACTGTTGAAATAGTAAATTTGACCCTTTGGTATAAATGCTCAAGTGTCAGATTCCTTATTCTACAAACTTCAAGGGTAAAATATCATTTTAAGGATCAAATTAATGTCTTGCACATATAAATTTGAACACAAGCAAATCATCATAATTCATAAACATGAACCAAATTATTAAATATCGTAGTTAGGACTTTGACAGTTAAATGGAATAGAAAAAAAAACGAGAAGTAGTCAATATATATACAATACCAAGTGAAAAATATACAACAAAAGCTTACTCGATATAAAAATCAGAAACCACAGAAGTATATTCCGTAAATCCATGTTCAGAAGTTGTATTTTCTTCGGTTTAAACTGTTTTAAGTAATGTTTAGAGCGTTGACATATTTAATGTGAACTTGAATGTTTTGCCAAACAAGTATCAAGTTACGGGTATTCTCAAACTACACGAGATGTGGTCGATATCTTCTTTTATCCAATATTGATTGCATTACTAACATGAATAGGTTTAGTAAAAAATATATTTTTATGTTTAATAGATTTAAACGTTTCGATACGAAATATTTTGAAAAGTTGGCCATGTTTTCAAATCATCGATACTAGACAAAACAAAAGATTGTTAATTATCATGTTGTGTATAAACAAATATATACTACTCAAAATTTGATATGGATCGATTACTTGCGATATTGCTTTCAAGTAGTGCAAAGTGCTTTATAATTTTAAAACTATATAATGTACTGAATGTTGATTAGATTTCATTAAAATTTGGCTATTTGAGCAGAATAATAATCACATGGCAGTGCAATATGAAACAAATGATGTCCATTGAAGCATATCGGACCCGTGTCTCCGTGTTGGAGGACTTCAAACCACTGTGACCTCTAACTGATAGAAGGTCGTGGGTTCGAGTCCAGTTACCGACCATGTCTCATTATGTGAGAAAGTAGGCAGTTGCTTACAGAGGATGGGAGTCTAGTACTGGTTCTTCACAGGAATAACTGTCCGCCGCATATGGCTCTGACTCAAATAAACAAACAAACGAAGCATGTCGACATGGTATGTATTTGTATGTACTGACTATTCAAACATTAAGTATTAATTAAGTGATCCTTATCAAATTTTAAGTGCATAATAATAATGTGGCTCCAAGTCGGCCTAAAATTGTTTAGCTGTACATTAAGCAGTATATAAGTATTAACTGGCGCACGTGTTCATTATGCACGTGCAATTATAAATGATTCGTCTGTCTCTCAGTGAAATTGAATGCAAGTCGGAAGTAGCAACTTGAAGACATATACATTTGTTTCACTTCAAGGATATAACGTTTCCAGACACTTTGTACCGCGTACAGCAGTAAATATATCAACTTCTGAGGTGTATGTTAAGTAAATATTCGTGACAATTCGACTATTTCCGTATTACATCAAACAGCCGAGTAATCTTTGACCGCTATATGATTTTCAATATAAATCATATTACATGTAAGTTGACCATTGGATAAAGGGAGGTAACTCGGGTCGACACCATATATCAGTAAGTAAAAAATACTTTTCTAAATTATCTCTCTGTGCGAATTTCATCGATAAATGTGATGTGTTTGTATATAAACGATATGAAAATGAAGAAAAGTTTGATAAATAGGTGATTTACCAATAAAAATAGATATAGATTTTTTCCTTTTTTGTACCATATTTTTTGGTGTCTTTTCAATGGCATGACGTGGACCAACTCTACACATGTAATTATTTTCTGTTTTATTGAGTTTATTAATATTTATGTACTAATCATGTATGTTTGCCCTTCCGCTGCCAGAGACATATTGCTACATTATACACTGTATTGCCCGAGATTTTTAAAGATTTAGCCAGTTCCCAAACAGGTGCATTTGTATACCCATAACATAACGTAGGCAAATACGAGGAGATTTATGCACATATGGGGTTTACCCGTTTCAGTGACAGCGAAAAAGCTAATTCGAGAAATATTTCATTATCACACTGTTTTCTTATATTATCCCATGTTATGAACAGTATATAAATCTACTTGTCTATCTTGATTCTTAAATTGTGTTGTAAATATCAAAAACATGTGAAATGTTTCAGTAAATAAATACAACGTGCTTATTGTTTACAATTTGTCTAAATTTATATAATACTAGTATGCTAATTTGATTAGGAGCTAACTTATGTTATACATTATTGTTTCGCACTATAATATTAGGAGCTCTTCAGAAAATCCATGTATTCTATCGATACAGAATTTGTTTTTGCTATAAAACATGTTAATGATTTTCGTGCAATAAAATATATGTAGTTTTACGTACAGTTGTATGGACATCAAAGATACGACTTGACTTATTTACGTAATCATTATTATACTTTGCACTGAGTACAGTTTTCTTTCTCGGAGTCTGGACTGTGTAACAACAAACGTGACGCATGAGCAAAAACGAAGGCGGAAAATTAACCACCATTAGCCCTGTCTTACAGTAAATGACTCAGTTTTACAAGGAATTTAATAACCTCGGAATAGATACCAATCTGAATAAGCGTGTATAAATAATAACCTTGGATGATTCGGTCACAGAAATGTCAGATATTTTATTAAGTATCTAATTAAGGAACTTAAAATTCGTTTTGCTTTCGTATACTTATTACATTTTAACATGCGTCCGCCAGCGTTTCTTTAAATCAAAGACATATATTATAATAGTACACAGGTCTTTGTTTAAATCTAAAGTAATTTTCCCCATAAAAATGTTGATAATTTTAATGTATATTTGTTACTTTTTACTTGTTTATTGAAAAAGTATCAGCGGCGAAGAAAATATAAACTCTTGTGTTATTTTTAAGCGATAAAAATACAATCGTGTCAAAATATGGGATTACATGTATACAATAATACAGGCTTTACGCTTTATTAGGCAACAAAAACATGCCGTGTTGAAAATCTTTAATCAATTAAGTGTGTAAGAATGATTGACAAGTTTGTAACGAATCTTAACGAATCTTTGTACATAGACAAAGAAAAGTCTGTGTGTTGATATTTAAACAATGGATTATGTGCCCCCAGGATATTCGTGGCTTCGAAATGTAGACCTTTACCTTAAATTTACAGCTTCCAGTCTCTGTTTGTTTGTTTGTTTACAGACATATTTTGGTGGATGTTTGTTATCAAGATAATAATCAGTAGAAAAAAAAGTTTTAAGATATGAAACAGGATTTTTATAAGCAGAATATGTTATCAGAAAGGTACAGGCGTTTTATTTTTATCGCGTTGCCTGTGATAATTCCTGAATGTGGAGTTATGTTAGAAACTTAAAGACGTAAAAATCTAGCAGGATGTTAAATCATTAGACGGAGCTTTCTAGCATGTGATGAAGTTCTTTGAGGAGATATACACAAAACAGAATTGTTTTAACGTAAACAGGCTGCGCACGTGCATCGGTAGATCAAAACGTTATCTGCATTTCCTTACGCTATTTATGTGAAATTAATCAGGTTTTTTATTAGGAAAAAATCGTGTTTTTCTTAGGACTGTGAAGTGAATAATACAAACAAGACTGGTTTACACTCCTTTCTTGTTCAATAAATGTATATACATGTCTTCGGTGAAGTGTTGAAATCGAAATACACACGCCTTGCAAGGTGTTTACCGGATTTTAACGACTTAATTGATATAAATTATAGGGTGAGTAATACGTACGGACTACTAAATGCATTTATACACATTTCAGTTAATTCATACTACGTACGGAGTACAACATGTGTACAGGTATCTTTCTAACTCTGATTCACAGATTCGAACGCGGACTGTCCAGCTCAGCCGAAAGTTTTAAAAGGTTAACATTAATATGTCAGTTTATCATTATTGTTTTGATTAGTTTATTTTGTTTAGTACAACGAAACTTTAAATGAAACTGTACGGTCAGATGAACATACTCGCAGACGATTTAGTGAACAGACGGATGTATAAATACATAATGGTCATTTATTCTCACATCCATGAAGTCGTCCGTCTGTCCGTAAGTTTGTCAATCCATTCATTCATTCATCAATTCATGCATGTATATACTATATCTGTCCGCCTGTTTTTCCCATCCATTCATTCGTTAAATCAAGCATACATGTTTTGTCGGTTCGTCTGTTTGTCAGTGAGTTATATACTGATATAAAGATTTTGTGATTCCTTAAATTATATTTGTTGAAATTTTATACAATATCTGAACGCTTTCAGAGTAAGTCTAGGCCCCGAGATTTGCCTCCGATCTCAAATCTCATAAACTTGTAAACATATATCTTGTATTTTAGTATTTTAAGTCAATTATAATCAGACAATACTAATAGTATTGATACATTAGTCAGGCAACATAAATCTGAACATGTATTTAAACATTAATCAGCTCTGTATCTTTTCAACCATAACTCTATGAGAATGGAATTGGGAGTTTGAGCTCAGAGACTGTTCTCAAGCTTTTTAACCTTGGGGTCTTTTTAATTTTACCTAAATATGATGAAAATTTGATTTGAACAAAATGCCAGATAAGGGAGTCTTTTTGAGGCCCTAATCTACACAACGTAATACATAATTAATACATCGCGTGGTATAATTCTATGGCGACCAATTCACCTTTATTTTATAAAGTGTATCGAGTACTGTATGTTCATGTAAACATCTGTTACTCATACAAATACATGTGTGAGGCCAAAATAAAACAAAAATTGGTTTCCTGTCTTGTGACACCAGTAGCTTTATCCATGCACGTGTCCGGCACGATCCTAACCACGTGTCCAGCACGTTCATAACCACGTGTTAGATTGGCACAATCTTGCAGGATCAGTGCCACGTGTTTCTTACTTGTTATCACAACACAATTTAATCATCTAGCTTGGTTTGAGTGATAAATGTTTACCCTAAAATATTTATAAAATATCTTGCCGTATGGCATATTGTTGTTCTGTCGGAAAACTAGATCATGTGAAATGATTCTGCTGGAGCTATTTTGGTAAAGTCGTGCTGATTGATAACTGACACACATGACTCACATATTGATTGTGTGCAACAAATAGAAATCTGTGATCAATACATCCATATGGATCTAGAACAGTCTCCGTGGTGTGAACATAAACTTATTTATTGGATCTAAAAAGGCTTTCAATATGTTTTTCAGATCATAGACATCACGGACGAGTCACGTGGGAATTGTATGTGATGTAAACACTTCATATGGCTTCCTAATTAATTGGTAAAATATAATGTTTACATTGTTTTTAATTGAATACCACATTCGGTGATAAGCTGATCATTATTAAATCTACGATGGTATCAGGTGTATTCCGATTGTGGCGTTAAAATAACTCAAAGCTCGTGCTGTGTTTTATTATAATTAACAGTAAATTACTCATATAATCTTGGAACTCTGTCAAAATTACACACAATTTTCATCTATAATTGCACTATTACCAGCTCTCTCCGAGCGTTCAGTACAGATTAAGTGTGCAAGCAATGTTTCAACATAGGGAACGATTTAGTGAACGTATCTTGAAGTCAACATGTTTTTGTTGGCACTGAAAAACTTAATGTAGAAACCTTATTTCTTATCAGTCATATTTTTCTTCAGATCTCAAAGTTATAACAGGAAGTTCGGAATTTACGTAATCGCTAGCCTGAAGAGTTCGCCTAGAAAAACAAGAAGACGGGTTTGATCGAACAGCAATATTAAAACGTCTGAAAACATATGGACAGGGAATAAAGGAATGTAAAGTCGTATGTTATGTATAGATTTCTGTCCGATTGATTTCCGATTTCAACCACAAACAGATCCTGTAACTTTGACTTACCGAGCGTCTGTTTTTCTGTTGGATAGGGAATTTAAATAAATGATGGATGGATTATAAGTGTAGAAAGACATAATCTTTTGTTCAGGTGTGTGGAAAAGTGTTATAACATATATAACGTGGATATACCTACGGTTTAGAATAGCAAGAATCTTGCCTGCAGGATATTAGACATAAACTAGAGAAGATACTTCAGTTGATTTTCTAATAGCTTTGAAGTTAAGAATTTCCCGTTGTTTCTAAAACCTTACTTTCTCTCTTAAATATGTTGAACGCAGACGTATATAGAATCTCAGCTAGTGTGATACCACTGTTGTCTGTGGAATTATAAAGTGGTGTGTTTTGAACTAGTTTGAAAAAAAGATGGCGTGTATTTACAAATATTTGGATTTGATTGGCTGAAGACTCGCTGGTCAACGTCATGTATTCTACAATACCACGAGAATGGCGTCACAATTTCGACGCCAACGTCACACTAGAAGAATTAAACAATACCCTGGTAATACTGCATATCCCGACCATCATTTTTATTTTCATTCTAATGACTGTCGGAATTGTGGGAAATATTCTCGTTTTGTGTGTTTATACAAACTATAAATCGTCAACAAACTATAAGAGTTTTATTATTTGGCTTGGCTGGCTGGATCTGATAGAATGTGTGTTGCTAAAACCCGGACTGATCGTCAGTATGTTTTATCCGTACATGTTTCCGTCCGAAGGACTTTGCCGGGTGTCCAGATTTTTCCATGTTTTTATCAGTGTTGGTGCGGCCTTCATATTTTTAGCAATCTCTTACGAGAGGTACAAGAAGATATGTTTTATGGACATGCACCACATGAGTAACAAACGTGTGAATATTATTTGTCTCGGAGCAGTGGTAGCAGCTGGCTTTGTTGCCGTGCCTGCCTTGTTCGTGTTTGGCGACGCGCAGGTCCAGACAGGGGTACATAACATTACAGGGACCGAATGCTTCATTGACAAAGAATACAGTCTTTCATATTTTCCTAAATTCTATTTTTTCTTCCAATTACTCCTGTGCTTGTTGGCGTTTGGTGCAATGTGTGTGTTTTATACAAGAATTGGACGAACACTTAAATGGCATCGGTCCTTTGTCCGGAAACACAAATATGTGAAGAAACCGACAGTAAAAGCAGGTATGTTGGCTCTGTGAGCTATCATAAGTCTATATTATATCAGTATAGTTGTTTTTGGCAATTATATCACTTAATTACGAGTAATGCAAGGTATATTTTTCTCTTTCAACCATATGACTTTTTTTGTAAAACAAAGCTTTTATTTTTATGCCCCCGTATCGATTGATCGAGGGTATATAGTTTTTGGCCTGTGTCTGTTTATCTATTTGTACCATACTTTAACATTGCCTATAAAATCAAAACGCTTCCATCTACAGTCATCAAACTTCATATAATGTTTCCTCATGACAACCTCGACGTGTGCATTTTAAGGTCAGTAGGTCAAGGTCACCGGGAGGGAGCATTGTGTTTCAAAAACACATCTTGTTTTCGGTAGATGTTACTTTTGGTTATGCAATGTATTACAACAAACTTAAGTAGGAATTGTTGATGACTAATTATGGAACGTTTTGTGTAGTTCAGAATGTTCCTTATTATGTAGAAACAATCAAATGTCATTACATCCAAATTATTTACCATATTGTCTACAATTAGTGAGCTCTTGCCGTAGATATATGATATATGTATTAGACAGGCTTAGACTCTGTCTGGATAATAGTCACATAGTCTTATAATGTTTTCACATTATGATTTGATTATCAGTCGGTAAACATGGAATTAATTTGCATTGTAACGTACGTACGTACTCTTTGTTTGGTTGACCAAACCTTTAATAACTAGCAAAGTGTATTGCGGCGTAAGGCAATTGTTATATGGATTTATTTATAAGTGTAACAGAACAATGTTCGTTGAAACCAATAATGTTTAATCATGGATAAAATGTGTGTAATGCAGTGTGCCCTAGAAACAGATGTTTAGTTTAGCTTCCTAGGTACAATTAAGGGTTTCTCTTCGTATATAACATTAAAACTCTTCCCCGGTGTCCTACCCTCGGACCCTCATAGCTACTATATCCAGGGTTTCTCTGACGGACGATCTGTTGTTGGGAAGCGAATCTTCTCCGGCCAATGGGGATCATCATATCGTTCAATGATTTCTATCTGCATTACCTAGGCTGATATTCGATCTACCTCGGATCTATACCTGGAAACGAAAACTCACATTCTTGGACATTTCTGAACACTGCATTACTACACAAACTTTAATCTTGACTGTTACGATCAAATTACACTGAGTACAAAGTAATTATCACTTGCTTCTCAGCAACAGTCGTACAGGGATAGTTTGTGTATTCTAGTTTTTTTAGATTATATAACCATTTAGTGATTTTATTGATTGATTTCAGTTTCAGAAACACCGGATAAGACTGATAGAAGGCGCTCTGCAACAAATGAACGCTTACTTCTCAATGATGTGAACACAACTTATCCGGGTGATTCTTTCATTCATCCAGACAAAGAACTGGATGCACACACCGACAACAAAGTATTGAGTAAAAACACCACAGACCGGGCAGAACGAAATGGAGGCTTTTCAAATTCAGTAACATCATTAAATATCCTACAGAAGTTCAGTAGACCAGCAAGACCAAAAGAATCAGACACCGACACAGCACAAAATATAGACACTAAAGAAATAACCAAAATGTTGTTTATAGTGACAATTGTGTTCATTTTGTCATTTTTGCCTCATCTTATATTAATGCTTTTAAATGCAACAAAACCTAGTTTGTTGAAGAATATGTCACCAACTGGCGTCATTTTCTATAATATATTTCTGCGTACATTTGTAATAAACAATATGGCTAACCCAATCGTGTATTACGTGTGCTTAACGTCTTTCAGAACTTTGAGTGCGCAAAAAGTGAGATCCTTGTGTTATCTGTGTTGCAAGCGACAGGACAATACTTCTATATAATAGAAAGTTCTTTATAATGAAAAAATTATATAATTCTATATAATATATAGTTCTATATAATATATAGTTCTATAATATATGGTTCTATATAATATAAAATTTTATATAATTTATAATTCTATATAATTTATAGTTATACAATACATGGTTCTATATAATATATAATTCTATATAATATATAGGTTCTATATAATATAAAATTCTATATAATATATAGTTCAGCTTCTATAATATATGGTTCTATATAATATATAGTTCCATATAATATGAAATTTTATATAATGTATAATTCTATATAGTTCTATATAATATATAGTTCTATGTAAGAGATATATGTATATATTTATTATGAGCAAATAGATTGAGGTTTAACCTTGACAATTCATTGACTATTTTTTCACTGACTGTCAATGATTTTTAAAAAAAATATATCTTCACATTTGAAACCCTGACATAAAAAATTATTTGTGTACATTGTACACGGCTCAACTTCATATACTTGGACATGTATTATTTAACTCGCAGAAAAAAACTGTTGTAAGGCAATAAGTTGTTGGTGAAATGTCAATATGTTTTTTATAAATGTGATAAACAGGAATATTTTAAAACAGTATTCAATTTGTTCAGTGCAATAATAAATTTGTTGGATATTTTTATTGAGGCTGAAAAAAATGTTTGTTTGTGGTTACCCGTCCTACCCTAACTTTTCCCCGCCACCCAAGATTTTTTATTAGGCCAAGGAATGATATATCCACTTTCTCACTTTTTTTCAACCTTTCACAAGCTTTCAAGAGCGAAAAAGTCCCGGCCTATTTAATCTAAATTTAATGAGCATGTAACCAGAAACAAACAATTTTTTTAGGCCTGATATATTTTATGTATGTAATTGTTGTAAGATGTATTAGTTTCTGGTCATGTGATTGAATCCCTGTTTTACATAGCACGTCAGATTTTATGGTAAATCGACAACACATTGTCAGTTTATTATATCATTAGCGTTATAATAGCTTAAGTGTTTTACGTGTATTGCAATCAATAAAATACTCATTGTACTGTTCTACCTGACTGATCAAGCACACCAACATGAGACTTACTTTACATGTTTTTATTTTATCAAAATATGCTTGCACTCTGTATAAAAAAATTCCATGTTATAAAATAAAAAGATATTTCCAGTAATGATTATTTTAAATGACATCATGGATAAAGTCACTAAAAATTTCATTGTTTTTACATGTATACCCATGGTATTTTAAATGTACTTTTATTTCAGGTTATATTTTTCAAGTTGTAGTTTTATGATTATAAAATATCAGTCTTTCCTGAAACATAGTTATCTTTCAATTACATTATTTGCATCGTCCAAGAAATTGGTCTAAATAAAGTCCTTAGGTTATACTGTGTAGAGACATGCAACATGTTTTAAATCAGCTTTTAAGTCATTATTTCTTTACAATTTGTCTCAAAAGCATTTTACATTTTCTATTTATTTTGCATGTTTTATTGTTTTACAGTTTGTTTTTTTTTGCTCAAAATATAAATACGCTACATTCGTACATGAACTTACATGACTAAATTAATGATGAATACCGGTACATAAAAAGTCACAATAAAGATTGGGTATCGTAAAAAAATGTTGTTTAGGTACATTTGGACATCAAATAAGAAATTTTAATTTTAGACCTTTTTAATGATACATTTGTATTTTGGGTATATAGGGCGGCCACTTCCCCTAACCAGTTTCCCTGGGCTGTTTTTACTGCTGCTAACTTTCCATTCTCGATAGAAGCCAGCAACTTCTCGACACACAGAGGAAAACGAACATTTTTGTTAAATTTTCACAGAAGGGTATGACCTGTTGTGACCAGGCATATAAAGAAATACTGCATAATGCTATATTGTGTTCCTTAAGTTATATGACTTGCAATGTATCTATGGACTTAACATTATGTAGTTATCAAGACATGTACAGTCAAACCTGTGAACAAAGGCCATCCTTGGGAAAGACAAACTGTGGCCTTAATTGACAGGTGACCTTTGTTCTGAGGGAATTTCGTTCTAATAATAAATGACCGTTTTTTATGAGAATGGCTTTCACTCACTTTGTAGCCTTTATTCAGAGGTGGCTGCTAACACAGGTTTGACTGTAATTCACGATCAATTACTTGATTCACTTTGGTTCTGTTATTTATCTGAATTAATATATCTAACTACCTGAAATGCATTAGTGAATGACAAAAATAGGCATTCACTTTTTATTACCATGACAACAACAAAAAAAGTTTAACTGACCGAAAGTACTGACAATTATGATAATCTACCATATTTATACTGCTAAAGGAATGGTTTACTCAAATTATTACAATAATGTACAGGTTTGGTATTTGGAACTTTGCTGTTTTCTAAGATTCCATTTAATGTGAACCACTTAACATAATTTTGCTCATTTCTACTTATCATAGAAATGTCACTTAAATCAAGTACAATATTTTAACATTTGTACATGTATAAAGTCTGTATTTACTATTTTAGATGTTTACAAATGAAATCAATGCTATGTTTTTTTTTTGTTTTTTTTTCAGCAATAAATTGTTTACATTATAAATCAGTATGTTGTTAATTCACACATATAACTGCATGATTTAGCTACATTTACAAAAACAACAGTCACAGGTGGGTATAAGTGGCTAGCTATTATTAAAAGTATAATTGTATGCACTGCTGCAGACATCATGAGGATGACTGTATGCACATATCATTGATTTTCTAAAATTGATTCTAGGCCATCCTAAAAAAAAATGTTTGTTTGGGGTAACTCTACCCAGAGAATGTTCAGAGTGTTCTTACGTAGGAATTTTTTTTAAATTATTTTTTATATTGAATCCAAAATACAGAAAGCTATTTTTTATCTAAAAACATTTTTTTACCCGAGAGGCCCAAAAGAGATGGGTAGGGGCCTTTTAGGTGAGTAGGTAGCGTTAACGCAAACACAATATTTTTAAGGATGGCCTAAGCATTCAGTTTTCCGACAATTAAACAGAATTGACATTTTAACACATACATGCACAATCAAATTTAAATTACAGTTTGTTCTTCAGTTTAATATTGTTTGTTTCATCGAGTTTGACGCCATTTTCAACATTATTTCAGTCATATTGTGGCGAGCAATTACCCTAACCAGCTTCCCTGGACTTCATTTAGGCCATAACCAGTACTAACCACATTCAATCCTTAAGCTTCTGCCAGCTACCCCACATAATTTAGAGGTGGAGGACAATTTAACATAGGATGCACTATCTTCAGTCAAATTTGTTACGGACAGTGTGAGCCTCGCCCGGGTTCGAACTCACAACCTCTCGACCAGTAGACAAATGCTCTAACCACTGAGCTAGCCGGGCGGGCTTTCTTCAGTTTGATTGTACAATGTATCATTAAACTGTAAATAATTTTTATTCTTCAAGTCGTTGGTTCTGCTCTGCCTTCAAATGTCTTTCCTCAAATGCATTTTTAAGGATGGTCCTATATTGCCATAATTCGATGTTATATCACATCGGGAAAAACTGTAACATATAGAACTTGTTAATGCAATGTTGTGTTAATAGTGGTCGGAATACCGACTGCTAATTTGTGATACATGAAGTTATAAAACTGAGGAATAAACTGTAATTCACAGAATTTGATGACACATTTTGTGTTAAAGTGTTAATTGTGTTTAAAGGTCAGAATTTCGACTTTGAAACAGCATTTTTGTTTGTTTATATAGATTTTACTCCCCTTTTCAACATATTCATATGAGGTGAACAGTTCACTAAGAGTGTACTAAGGTAAGAGTTGTCCAAATTCGGTTATGAGTTGACTAATGTACACTACAACTAGCACAAGTTGTCTAAGGTACAAATTAACTAGAAAGCATCAAATTTTCTTGTTGGAAACTTAATCAATCATGGGGTCAGTTCCGGTATTTGAAAAACTCAACTTTTATTTTTCGTTTCTATTTTTTCTTCTCTCCAAATAATTACGGAAAATTTTCTTCAAAAAGTAAAAATATTGATTTAATACTTTCATTACTTTTTCGATCACGCAAACATTCCTACAGGAGTGAAAAATTAATTCTTCACAAAAATTTAATAATTCAACAATATCAGAAAGGTTCTTCCGTGTGTTTATATTTCAAATCAAATCTGTAACTTCATTCACAAGTATAACCCAGTTCACTTTAAATCGTCTGATTGTTTAGAAGTCAAAACACTTTCCTCCAATTCATTTTCATTATTTACATTTGTATTGGTATCATCTGAATTGGCATGAATTTCATCAGAAGCTTCTTCCTTCTCCTCAGATGTGTCCTTGTTATGCTGTTCTAGCCTAGATCTAGAATGTGTTTCAAACACTCCTAATAATGTTCCGTCTGCTTCGAGCAAAGTCACATGCTTAGGGGTACCAAGAAAACTAGAACTCATTTCAAACTGATGCAACATGACGATCACTCTTTTTCTTTTAACATAAAGCCTGGAATGTTGAAATAATGTAGTCAATAAAACACTTCAACAGGTACACAGAATTCATCATACGGTAGGCACCCAGTGTCTGTGATTTTTATACCTGTGCAGACATTATTTTTCAATCTAAACTCAACAAACTTTTCAAAAAAAAAATTCTGTGCATATGAAAAACATAAAGGTGAGTCACTAGCCATCTTTTCGATTGACAGAAGTGACGATATCTGGGTTAGACAGGTTGCAAGTAAGCGTGGGTCCTGGCTTTTCTTTTAAAACTGTCAAAAACGGTTAAACTTGGCACACTACAACAAGTGTGACGTTCCCGAAAGCTCTTACATTTTAAAAGGAAAGCCTGGACTTCCTTTAATTGAAAAGATAGCAAGTGACTTTAATACCTTCCAGTTTTCTATACACATAATTGCAGTGAAATTTGAAGACTTTTTTTGACAGATTTGCGTTGAGTACATTTATAGATTAAAAAATAACGTCTGCACGGGTATAAAAATCATGGTAACCGAGTGCCTATGAACTCATCCTTTTTCCAGATGTTATTATAAAAGGCAAAGACTTGCTCAATAAGTAAATTCCATCTATCTGACCTAACTAGTATTCCGTGGTTAACAACTACATGTAATCTTAAATGTTACCCAGTATTTTAGTCCATAAGCAACTGATATCTTCTCCAGTTTATGAAAAATGATCTACATGTACATGTACTATAATATTTGTATGATTAGGCGACATGCTTCTCATATTAGCTTTGAGTCTTTTCATCTACAATCCAGAACATCATCATCAGATCAAACATGATTGGTACATATTGTTGTAACTTGTATCTTAGGAATATCATAGACCTATACTTAACTAACAACTTTCCTATTTCGACTCAGACTGAGACCCAGTTTACATAAGAATAACAAACCCTAATACAAACTTTTAATGACTATGAACAAAAAGTGTGATATTCAAACATAATTGATTCAATTTTAACTTTCAATCATACAACATTTTGAAGTGTTGGACCCAGGTCGATTATATTTGACTTTATATTGTACAGAGAGGTAATACTACTCACTAGTTCTCTCCCTTTTCTATGATTATATATAATTTTCAATTTCATGTTTACAAATTACACAATTCGGAATAAACTAAATGATTTATAAATGATTCATTCAACATATTCAATGAGAATAATCAAGAGTTTATTGTTAGAAATGAATGCTTGTATTGGGAGATTAAACATAAACTTACCCTGAATTGTATGATGGTTTTGGACAGACACAGTTGAACTTTCCTCCCAAGTCAATATATAAGTCATCATCGACAATATCAATTATTCTTCCATTTACGTATTTATCCCGGATGTCACCAAGCTGAACAAAAGTGGACTCACGAAACATTGTGGCAAAACTTTTCTCTGATCCTTTGTTTGATGTGTCTGGCACTGAAAAACATAAAAAAATACTAGATAAAAAAATAGTTTGCTTGCCTGTTGAATTTTGTTTGTATCTTACATATCAAATAGATTTTAAGTATGTACACTGCACACCCTGCTTCTCATTGTACTCCCAGAAGACAACTTCTGCAGACTGCAAAGGTGCCGCCAGATCAGCTGACAGCAGACTAGTCAGAAAGCAGGGCTCGACACAAAACTGGTCCACTGGTCCGAGACCAGTGGTTTTTGTGCAGGACCATTAACTCATGGAATTTCAAAAGCTGGTGGTCCTTTGGGCCAACATGGAAAATAAATTAGTGTCGAGCCCTGAATAGATTTGTGTTGGGCTGTCCGGCGACTTATTTACCTGATGTATATACATTTATACTTTTTAAATGTTTTCAGTATAACAAATTTCCTTTCGATCCGACAGAAGTTACAAGCTTGTCAGACCAAATGTCTGGCAGATTTTTTTGCCTTTCACAAATTCTGCTCCTGAACATGATTAGTGAACTACAATCGAGAAAAAAATGCTTTCTTGTGGAAAGTGTATCATACTCATTACTATACAGGTGGCACGGGATAACTGTGTAGCTAAGAACGGAAATTGAACAAAGAAAAATAATCACTGCCATGAACCAAATCGAGGGCTCAGCGCAACACAGTCGTAACTTGTTCTTATTTCAATATGAGTTACGACACTATTGCGTTGAACCCTCGAAATATTGTAATTTTTATGTACACATCTCCTTTACAAATGCCAACAGTCAAACGTTCAAAATCTGTACTAATCTAGTGCTTACAATCAATAAATACAATGCAGTCGGCCGCCATCTTTCTTTCCTCAAATGTCCTATTAATAACCGTGTACAAGTAGAAACCTCTCAAGGTCACATGAAATCATAATGAAGTAGTGATATTACGCTAGGCTAAACTTCAGATAATTATTTCAACACAGAACTATTTTACAACGGAAGTGGCATAAAAACGAGCACCTGCATTCAAAAATTAAATGCAGACGGCAGTGATACAAATCTAGTTTTTCTGAGAAAAGCAATGTATTTTTATTGAATCATTAACATTTTGTGTATTTTCTTAATACAAAACTAATAAATGCATACTGATACTCAAAATGACGTTTTAACTCTGTTCCTGCTGATGACAGATATGTTGACAATGGTAAGTTATGCATGAGTGTACATTACGGATATTATTAGATGCACCGTTATTCGGATAACACCGATAAACAGGGTACTGACTATACATGGCGTATCGCGATCATATTGATATGTGGTGTGGCAACTTGACCTCAGTCGCTTTCCATCATTTCTATGTGTTCTATGTGCAATTACGAGAGGACCTATAAAGTGGAATGTTGTCAAGCCCAATATATATTTAATGTTCAGATTTATATTTTGACCAATGTCATCACTGGTTTAACAACTTAATTAAGTCTTAACCGTTCGCTCGGCATGAGCTGAACTTGAGCGGTTAAGTTTGTTAAACCAGCGATAACAAACATTAACATATACATAAAGTAACTGGTGTGTTTATATAAACACATCAATAAGTAAGAGTTTGCATCATTATTCCACAGGTCTAAAGTATTCTCATACAAGATAATACCAGGGATAAACAATTCAACAGTAGGCATTGTAGCGACCTGATGCATAGTTATTTGTTTGGTGGTCTTCAAACATAATTTATTTGAAAACAATTGACTTGTCACTTCTACGTGCTTATAACACTAATTCAGTATCACTAAAGCCAAACTAAAGCCAGTCAAGTTGCGCATGTTGTTTACCTGATATTGCTGTATCCGAATCGGTGAACAAACCGGCTACATCAATAGTTGATGTTCTCTCAGATTTTACTGGGGCTGCGCAGAATGTCGCAGATGGGGTATATCTACTACAACCATAACGGTTAGGGATAATTCGTAAAAATGACCTCAAAACAGACATTTTCCTCATGGAGGCTGCCATCTTGGTTGTTGGTGTTTACGTTAACCAATGAAAACATGCCTTTCAAAAAATACCATACAACGAGTTGTCTGATTGGATGATTCTTAAACACATGTCAAATCCAGATTGTTTATACAGTTCACTATGTCCAGCTCGAATTTTACGAAATTGTTCGAATTTTTCTCCTTAATTGGACAATTGAAGGTAGAATTTGAATACAAGATCTTTATTGAATGTCTGACTATAAATTATGTTCATCGATTTCCAGTCTACTTATCGAAATGTTGAATGAAATAATAAGTATACTGCACTAAAATGTGTCTGTTTTATTTTGCATTAATATTTTTATTATAATTTATAAACTACTGCCTACAAATCTATTCTTGGTACTGTTCATAAAGTATGTCTATCAATGTAATATTGCCAGCCTTTCTTGTGAGTATTTGTTCAAAGGCAGGTGTGCAGTCCAACTTGTTGGCTAGCTCCAAAGATTACCTGGGCTGCTGGTTGCAACATCAGCTAAAGTGAAAGTAGAATCTATCAGTCTTGGACCATGAATATACACATTCTGATTGGTCTAAGCAGAGACACTTTATTACAGTGTCCCTGGTCTATTTAATCATTAAGTATATACTATAAATATAAATAAGTTAAAGAAGAATTGGGATGATAAAAATATGATAAATGATATGCATTTCTGACTTGTATATATATATATTTGTTATTTCCTTGAAAGTAATCAGTGTTTTTCGAGGGACTGATTTAGGGGCTGAAATAAGGTCCCCGGCCCCATCTGAAATTATTTTTTACCCTGAAATTAAGAAAATATCCCTTTAGTTGAATTTTATTTTAATCAATTCTTTTATCAAAAATGTTGTAAATTTGACTCGTAGAATATATGTGTAGCTTATTTTGTTTGATGTCATGATGTGGTGTGATAAGTGTTTGAACAGACTTTGTTATTGATTTAGTTTCATCTCAGAAACAGTTATTAATATTATTATTATATTGTAACATGTTCTATTCTTTATGATTTATTTTATATTGTATTTACAGCGGGTACAAAGGACTGGATGGGTTTTACGCAAAGTGAGTGACCCAGAAAGTGTGGCTGATCACATGTACAGAATGGCAATGATGTCATTCTTGGTTGATGGCCAATCAGGACTAAATAAGGAAAGGTATAAACATGTTGATTTGTCTTTGTTGGTGCATATTATATTCTCCATCTCTACAAACCACATCTTTCTATCTAAGATATAATATGACACAAATAAATCATGTAATAAGTATTGTGGTATTTGTTTATTTAAACCTGTGATAGCAGCCACCTTCCGTATGAAGGCCACTCTGTGAATAAAGGTCATTCTTTTAGAAACCATTATTGATTATGTAGAACAAAATGACCTCCAAATAAAAGCCACCTGTAAATAAAGGTTTCATTTTGTCTTATACAAGGGTGGTCTTTGTTCACAGATTTGACTGTACAGTACAACCTCGATCTGTAGAGCAACACCATGTGGGAGCTGCAAATATTGGCAGTTGTTCAGAGGTTGTTGCAGAGGTTAAATTTATAGTAAATATCAGCTTTGGGAAATTTTGAAGGTGTTGTTAAAGAGAGGTTGTTGCTCTACAGAGGGCCGCTCTGGAGAGATTATACCATATATATGTATTTTATACATTTAAAAGATATCTGGAGTTACCCAAACAAAGGACATTTCAAAGGAATCATTTTGTTGTATATATTACTATAATTTTGTTATTTTATAGATGTATAAAGTTGTCACTGGTTCATGATATGGCTGAGTCTATAGTCGGAGACATTGTACCATCTGATTGTGTGGATAAACAAGACAAGCATAAAAGAGAAAAAGTGAGAGAATGGTATCATTTGTCTGTTTTACTGTTGTTTTCTTCCATTTTTCAATGCATCTACAAACGTATTTGACTACAATCCTCTCAGAAAATATGCATTTCTTAATAGCTTTAGTATTTCACTTAATTTGTGAATATAATTTCTACCAATTGTTTGATGCTAAAGTTTGCTTTCATTGTATGTTTTTAGCAAAAAGCCCCATTAAAAATTCTAATACTGTATTTAAAGTATTCTTGTATATACATGTATATTTATAGTGTCATGATCTGTAGATGTTTAATTTAATGTTTAATTTCAGACTGCTATGAATCATATAACGAGTTTAGTTAGTGATGAAATTGGTACAGAATTAATGAACCTATGGATGGTGAGTTCACATCTAGGCCATCCATAAAAATATTATGTTTGTGATTACCCTACCTACTCACGAGAAATTAAGACACCCACCCAACTTTTTTTTGGCTTTTTTTATTTCTTTTTAGGATCGATGAATGTCCGGCGTCCAGCGTCCATCCACAATTAGTTTGTTTACACTCTAGCATCAACAGCTCTTCACCAATCGTAATCAAACTTGCTCACAATGTTTATGGCCACAATATCTCGGTTAAGTTTGATTATGGGCAAAATCGGACTATAACTTCTAGAGTTATTTACCCTTGACTTAGAAAATTTGCTATATTTAGCTTGTTTACACTCTAGCGCCTTTATTTATTCTCCTATCCTAATAATATTTTCAGTAAATGTGTATAACCAAAATATCTTAGACAATTTTAATTATGGGCGGATTCGGACCAGAACTTCAAGAATTTTGGGCCCTTGACTTAGAAAATTTGCTATATTTTAGCTTGTTTACACTCTAGCGCCTTCATTTATTCACCAATCCTAATCATATTTACAATGAATGTGTATGATCTTACGGTCTTGGACAAGTTCAGTTATGGGTGGAACGGACCACAACTTCAAGAGTTATGGGCCCTTGGATTAGAAAATTTGCTACGTTTTAGCTTGTTTAACAGTATTATACCTTCATTGTTGGTTTTGATCTCAAAATCAACGTAAAAATGGGTTATATGAGATGGAAACTATTATACCTGGTCATTAATTATAGTGCCTTTGTTCTCAGGTGAGCGATCAAGGGCCATCTTGGCCCTCTTGTTTTTATAAAAATTGCATTCTGACATATGTCTTGGGTTCATTATAAATATTAAATTGTGAAAAAAAAGTGCCTACCTACCTACCCACTGAAAATTCTCAGGGTAGCGAGGGTTACTACAAACAAACATTTTTTTGTCTGGCCTTTTTGGAGGTCAATGGATTTTTTCCTCAGAAAACAACTGTTATAACTATGGGTGTTAAATATTGACCATTTTATTAATATTGACTGTTGACCTATTAGTATTAGCTGTGACCTGTGGGCTTCATCTATCAATAAGTTATCAAAGTATTGACTTACAAGTAAATATTACTATTGGCAGCAAAATTGGCATCTATTGGAAATAGAACCATAATTGTAATCATGCGCCGTCCTCTTGAAAATGTATACTTCTAAACCCTAAGTGTATGTATGTGTTAGAATAATTGATATACTTGAAAGAATTATGGTGTGCTGGACAGCTTTTACATTTTCAACGGTTCAGAGTGAAGATAAAACTGTTTAATTGTATGAACTTTATAAATTTCTTGTCTACTACAGGAATACGAGGAACAGAAGACGGTAGAATCCCATTTTGTGAAGGATCTTGACAAGTTTGATATGATATTCCAAGCTTATGAATATGAACAACTGGACAGTAAACCAGGATTTTTACAGGAGTTTTTTGATACCACAGAAGGTAACCTCAATAAATCTTGGTTTCCTTTTTTTGTACAAAACATCACATAAAATATTAGAAATGAATTGAAACAATGCACTATGACAGTCTAGATTGGGACTTAAGCTAATTTAGGCTTATCTTTGTATCTTTTTGTTCTTATTTATTTCTTAAGGTTTGATGCTGGTTTTTTTCAGCAATTTTTCAGTTATATACGACGACCAGGTCACTTAGTCAGTTTTCATGGACTGTATTCTAACCAGTACTAACTTACCCTTCCACATGGAACCAGCCACTGTATTCTAACCAGTACTTAATTACCTTTCCACATGGAACCAGCCACTGTATTCTAACCAGTACTAACTTACCCTTCCACATGGAACCAGCCACTGTATTCTAACCAGTACTAACTTACCCTTCCACAAGGAACCAGCCACTGTATTCTAACCAGTACTAACTTACCTTTCCACATGGAACCAGCCACTGTATTGTAACCAGTACTAACTTACCCTTCCACATGGAACCAGCCACTGTATTCTAACCAGTACTAACTTACCCTTCCACATGGAACCAGCCACTGTATTGTAACCAGTACTAACTTACCCTTCCACATGGAACCAGCCACTGTATTCTAACCAGTACTAACTTACCCTTCCACATGGAACCAGCCACTGTATTCTAACCAGTACTAACTGTAGGAACGAGTGTACAGTAATACTGTAGTTTCATTTATTTTCGTTGGGCTCAATTTTCATGGTTTTTACTAAAATGGCTATTTCGTGGGGACATAAATTCTTGGTTTTTGATTTTTTTAAGAAATGCCTTACCTCTGCATTTAAATTTGTGGGGATTTGATTTCGTGGATGAGCCAACCCACGAAATCCACGAAATTAAATCCCCAATGGAAATTAATGATTCCACAGTATATACTGCCTAAACAATTTAATACAACATGATATCACTAGTAGTTTTATACTAAACACTTCATTATTTTTTAGGTAAATTCAAGACAGACACTGTTCAAGATTGGGTAACTGAGTTACAGCGATTAAGAAGCCAGTCCAACTCAAGTCCACGATTCTCCAGCCCACATATAAACCGTGCCAGTCAAACAGAATCTTCTGCTAATCGTGAATCTGTGAAAGTTAAACCGTTTATACACGGAGAGTGATATTTATTTAAGTTTTATTTACATTAGTTTTCAAAATCGTTTAATAAAATCAAGAATGATAAAGTTCTACAGAAAGGAGGAAAGAATTTGTATCAGATCTATGGAGGGAGAATACATCAGATTGATGTAGAAGTGTTATTCTTTTATCTAAGTGTTAAACTGTCTTATCTGTTGCTGTATTTCATCACTGGAGAAGTTCACAAAGACTTCCTGAATAGTTTTGCTAGAATGTGCAAAGTTTTAGGCAAATATTTGGTTTTCTGCTATAAGAACTCGTGAACAACTTCAGCCTGCTTGCTACCGGTATTGGTTGTCATTAAGATAAAAGCTGATTTTAATGTTTGTACATATTTGATGTCAATCTTATTCTTTTTAACAGATGTCTTAATTAATGACACTTGCTTTAGCATTTTTTATTCCAGTTTTGCAGTTGTAATAATTGTTTTGTGAATAAATTGATAAATGTGATTAAATGATTGAGTCTTTGAATCAGATTGAGGAAAAGTTGTGCGGGCTAATTATGTGAATTTGTATTTTTATGCCCCTGTATCGATAGATTGTGTTAATATGAGTGACAGACTTCAGCAGATATGTTTTCTTTTTTTTGTCAGTTTGGCAATATGAGATGATGGTGAGAAATACATGTCTCCTGATGTCTGTCACATGATTAACGTGCAAGCAAGAACAAATTTCAGGTCGAATCAGTACAAAAAGGACAGAAAAATGATCGGACAAATCTCTTATATTGTTATTTTTCCGATTTTTTGTATAATACACATAAATATATCATACAAACAAAATCATAAGAAAAATAATCAACATTGTTTATACTTTTTAGTTAAATGTTTTCGGTTCACTATTGTACTTACATTTCACGTAGGGAACATGCAAATCGATCGTTCAAATCACTTATTTTGAAGATTTTTTCCTCAAATTTTGTGTACTTTGCATAAATATACCATACTAACATTATCTAAAGATAAAAGTATGACACTTGACATAGTTTTACTGAAACAGTTTGTTTTTCAGTAATGAAGTTTTTTTGTTTTTTTTGGTAAATGTTTTCGGGTTTTCCCAAATACCAGCGATAAGTCATACCCCTTCCATGAAAACTTGACAAATATTTCAATTTTCTGCCTCATGAGGAAAAGTTGCTGGTTCCAAGTGGAAGGGTAAGTTAGTACTGGTTACAATACAGTGGCTGGTTCCATGTGGAAGGGTAAGTTAGTACTGGTTACAATACAGTGGCTGGTTCCATGTGGAAGGGTAAGTTAGTACTGGTTACAATACAGTGGCTGGTTCCATGTGGAAGGGTAAGTTAGTACTGGTTACAATACAGTGGCTGGTTCCATGTGGAAGGGTAAGTTAGTACTGGTTACAATACAGTGGCTGGTTCCATGTGGAAGGGTAAGTTAGTACTGGTTACAATACAGTGGCTGGTTCCATGTGGAAGGGTAAGTTAGTACTGGTTACAATACAGTGGCTGGTTCCATGTGGAAGGGTAAGTTAGTACTGGTTACAATACAGTGGCTGGTTCCATGTGGAAGGGTAAGTTAGTACTGGTTACAATACTGTCTAGGAAAACTGGTTAGGTGAATCGACTGCCAGTATATATATGAAAAACAGTGTTTAACTTATATAAATACAAAAATGTATATAAAAATAAGTATTCAATTTACAGTGCAACCTCTCCAAAGCAACACCCTTTGGGAAAAGCAAAATTTTGTTGCTATTGAGAGGTTGTTGCTATTGAGAGGTCAAATTGATATAGTTAAATTGTACAGATATGAAAAACCATGCTGTTGTTGAAGGGAGGTTGTTGCTAAAGAGAGGGCGGGCCACACTGGAGAAGTTGATAGATATCTGGTCAGTCTTGAAGCAAAGATCTTTTTTATCAGCTTTTTACAAATCTTATTTTAACTACAGTTCATTCATCTGATTGAATGTGCCCAGTTAATATTAACATGATGGGTTCTGATTAATGTCTGTCCATCATTTGACAATGTAAGATTAAATAAGTCTTTATTTGAAAGTTTATCTACACATTATGACTGTCAGGTTGTCAATTAATTTTATCAATGAAAGCAATTTTTGTTCTGCAAGATCACTCTTATTTATAAAAATGCAGATTTAAAAAAAGTCTTTGAAGAATATTTAAGATGTTGTTGTTGCTCTAGAGAGGTTAAGTTAATAGTTAGTGTGCAGTGGGAAAATATGATGCTGTTGTTGAAGAGAGGGCCGAACTGGAGAAGTTGCTATTATTTAAAACTGGAAAATGTGCAGCATTTCCTAGCGGCATTTATACCTTTATTTTGAAGTGATAAAAAGATGTGCATCGGCCGGGAATCGAACCCGGGCCGCCCGCGTGGCAGGCGAGCATTCTACCACTGAACCACCGATGCTTACATTTAAAACTTTCGTATAAACAGATTAAATATTTTGTAAACATATGTATTATTACATCTTTTGATCAAATAGGTTTACAAAAAAGCAGAAATTGAATTAGTGTAATCAAATATTATTATATCAATTAATTTTACTTTTCAACAGATTTCAAGCACACAACACGTGTTTATTATTGTTAAAAATACGGAATAGCACGATATTGGACTGGAATTTAAATCAGTCGCGCTGGTTCTCGCCATGTTCTCGCGTATAGTTTTGACCTGCGGATACCAATCTAGCACTGGTTCAACCACTAAATAGCAACGACGAATGTTTACATCTGTAACGAAAATAAGTTCGCTCTCATTTTGATAGAGCGACAGTGAGTGGTCTTTGATATTAAAAATAACTTTCGAATAACGTAAGTAACATTATCATTTCGGTTTCATTAATACTTTCTTCAAATTGATTGATTTATGAATCCTGTGTGTTGATTAGCATTTTAATTGACTGATAATTGCTTATGTATGTAATATATTTCGGCTATCAAATATTCGGATATACTCGGCTCCTGGGTTTCATGGTAGTGACGGTGAAATATGCGCCTTTCAATAAAATTGTGATAAACGTATTTTCAGATTCGTGAATTTTATGCAGATTTTTATTGTTGATTATTTGAAGGGTACTGCATGTATATATCCTCATTCAAAGCATATTTAAATGATTGTTTTATTCATATACAGCCTGTATGTCTAGCTTATTCAACAGTAGTGCAGTGGTAACCTTGCCCCATATTAATTTGTAACCTTGCGATCCCAGTTCGATTCCTGATCATAGCAGGTCATACTCTTCCGTGAAAATTTGACTTAAGTGCCGATTTTACTCCACATTTGCAAGGACTTACATACATACATGTATGTATGTAAGTCCTTGACATTTGAAGAAGTTGCCAGTTCCTTAATTATGGAAAGGTAAGATATTACTGGTTAGAATTATACCATCCAGGAAATCTTGTTAGGTGCCTTGGCCGCCATTATAAAACTGAAATTTATTGAAAAACAGCATGAATTAGTAATATTAAGTAGTAATGATTTGTCAAATTGTCATGGGTCCGACACCTGGATGATGTACACTGTAACTGCAATGAATGGTCACCTCTGAACAACAGCCACCTCTGTTACATCCAGTATATTAGCAACCCGAATTAATGTTTTACTATATTTTCACTCTCAACAACAGCCACCTCCCTGTTACAGCCAGTATGCTAGCAACCCAAATGGACATTTTACTTTATATTCACTCTCCCAACAGCAGCCACCTCCCTGTTACAGTCCTGTTATTAGCAACTCAAATGGACATTTTACTCTATTTTCACTCTGTCAAAAAACAGCCACCTCCCTGTTACAGCCAGTATGCTAGCAACCCAAATGGACATTTTACTCTATATTCACTCTCTCGACAGCAGCCACCTCCTTACAACAGTCATTTTTGTTCTTCCAAATGGGTGGCGGTTGTAGGGAGGTTGCACTGTACATGTTACAAAAAAAACAATTATCTGAGTTTCTTGTTTATATATGGAATCTAACATTTATATACTGTATGCATATAATAATTAAGTAATACAGGTATATATAATCATTATGTCAGCAATGATGGCATCAAACTCTGGGAGCTTGTCTCCATAGTTGTCAGTTGAGTTAAAAGAACTAGCACTGTCATAAAACTCATACATATACTATATATAAATGTCAGGTGTTTTATCATTGATCTAGGTCATCAGAAGGAATTGTTATATCAAACCTTTTCATAGGTTTTTCCTTAATCTGTCATTATCATAACCAAGGTCACTGTTTACATAATAGGAATAAAATATTTCAATAGAAGTATTATAGTTTGACCGTGTTTTTTGAGCTGTGATGCAAGAATGCACTAAATCAACTGGGTGCATTAGTACTTGAGCATATTAAATATTTTATCGATATGTTTCAGTCAGATTTGTTCCGAATATCCATATTCACTATTTGACATAGTGGATTATTCTGAATAATTTCGTCATGGGTCAGAAAACATGGTCAAGCTATACCATTGGATTGTGAGGGATTAGAGTTATTATGTTCTAACATAAATAACATACATCATGACCCAAATCTTCCAATGTAAAATGATAATACATTAGTTTGTTTTTCTAGATATGTTAGTATAGTGTGATTTTATTAAACTGTCAAAGCTGCATGATTATACAGTCAATGATTGCGTTTATACTTAGCTTCGGTGAGGTTCGATTACTTTCGTAAGTTATACGATAATTGTCGTTTTACAGTTATATCAACACGTTGATTGGAATATTCCATGATGGTAAAATAAACGAAAACTATCGACTGTGAAAAGAAACTAAAAATAATCGCATCCAGCAACCGTGTAATTATTCAGCTATACCATTTACAGTATTAAATTTTGTGGGAAAATTACAGCCTTATGTGGCATTGAATTTGTGGCAATTGACATTGTGGCAGTGTCTTTTAATATACTTGGTATTTTTCAGAAGACATGCATTATGCTGTAGCATTGTCTGTTTGTCTGTATTAAACATTTCTGTTTCATTACATGCAGTCTTCAAGAAATTAAACTTTTTATGTTTAGATGTACAGTGCCACCTCTACAGAGCAACACCCTTTGGGAGAAACAAAATTATGTCATCGTTGAGAGGTTGTTGCTATACAGAGGTTAAATTAATGGTTAAATGTATAAGTGGGAAAAAATCATGCTTTGTTGAAGAGAGGTTGTTGCTCAAGAAAGGGCCACTCTGGATAGGTCATACTGTATTGTTAAAAATAGAAAATATTGAATTGAAATTTACAATCCATTTTAACTTTTATTTGGATGTAAATGTTAACTGTATGTTTTGAAAACACAGTAACCTGGTACTCTATGTCTGATGCTATGCATTTTTTCATCTATATGGTTGATTTACAAGTAATTTCTTTCTCTTTCAGTTACAGAATGAAGTTGTCTATAGTTATTTTTGTTGCTATTTTGGACTTTGTGGCGTCACAATGTACATCTGGAAGTAAGTGAATTACTGAATGTTAAAACAATCATAGATCCTCAACTGGATTGTTTAATTTTTATATCTAATATATAACCTCATTGTTTTGAATTTAACCCAGTATGTGACAACATATTATGTGGCAGACACCGGCATAGAAAAAGGAGGAGCAGTGGTGTAGGGGTAGAGCATCAGACTTCTTACCAAGAGGGTGTTGGTTCGAATCCTGCAGAATTTGCTTAGAACTTTCACAATCCCTTCTTTCGTTACAAGTACTGGTCAGAATCCAGGAAGCAGTCATTGAGAGAAGTTTATAAGTTGTAAGAACTTGCTCTACAATCAATGTAAAATAAATTCGTTTAAACATAGAAACATATTTTTAATTGTTCAAATTCTCAGTTCTAAGTTGGAATAATTTTAGTAGAAGTTTAAACCTTCTATTATTGATGGCTGCCTTAATTTCCTATTCTGTCTAAATTTGCTTATCTTCATTATTTGTTAAAACAGGTGAAAGAAGTGCTAATGCGGTGGAGTTAAAGTTTTACCGAGTTCAGAGGTCTGAAGTAAGTTCACAGTTATTCATTATACAATTTCTTCAGAGTGTTTACCTCGCCTCGTCATGTTGCTCTTTAGCTGACTCAGGGTTTTATTCGTGTATTCAGTACAACAGAAAATTACAGATTTGGCCGGGGATCAAGGGGGCCGCCTACTTATATTTCTTACTTAAAATTTTCAGAATTAAGGGATTGTAACCAATTTATTTTGCAATTTTATCTGATAGTTTTCATCTGCAATCTGTTCTTAATGAAAACCCTGCATGTTGTTTGTTATATGGAGATTTGATAGAGTTGAAAAGCCCAGTTATCACATTTATGTGTTCTGTTGTTTCAGTGGATTGAGGATTCCTTGTCAGGTAAAACAGCTATCCAGCTGATTGATGTAGCCAACACTTACTGTGCAAATAATCCAGAAGAATGTGGACTTTCTAGCTGTTGTACCAACAAGTAAGTCTTTTTCGTATTAACTAGTAAATTTTCATTGTCAGTGATTTTTTTTTTAATTTTCATAACTACCCATGGCTTTCTGAAGTTGAAAATATAACACTATCAATCAGAAAAAGGGAAAAAAGTATGAAATAAAAAACAAACCTTTTTTGTCAATCTCTTCACATAGTATTTGCTGTTATGGGACATAATGGTTGTTAGTTCAAATTTTTCTTATACTGTTCATATTCCCATTCGAAAACCCAGAATCAGCCATTAGTTTGGCTGCTGTAAGCAATCTGCTTTTGATTTTAATGGATTATTTTGCATTGACAAAGCCATTTTTTGGTGATTTATTTTGTAATTGCTGTTTGTGGACTTTTTTAATTTCTTTTTAATGGGAAATATGACTTCATTTTGGGGAAAACTAGAGCATTTTTAGGGGAAAATATAACTTTTTTAGGGCTATGGGAAACAGTCCATATAAGGCTGTAAAATATATGGAAGCAATCACTGATTGTCTTAACTAGTAAGTTTTTATTGCCTTTATTGTCCTAACAAATAGGACTTTCTGTTTTTCATGGATGGAAGCATAAATGAAGTATAAATGAAAAGTTGACTTTTTGTTAGCACTCTATTTTCATTGTACATGTTGTATACTATCATTTTATAGGTTCAAGGAGTCGATGGTGATTACAATCTCAGGATATCCAGAAGATTCAAAAAAAGATATGTTGTTGAAGTTATCTTTAGATCTTCCAGAGAATAGTACAATATCATCAACACCTAATTGTGTGGTTCCTAAAGCTGCCCTTCGAAGTAAGAATTATGTCATATTTATACTCCCTCTATGGAACATGGCCGTTTTTCCTTCTATAACAGAAGCTGAAATTCAGTGACTTTCCAATTGAAAAAGGCTATTTTTTCCCAAATTGGGGCAAGAAATTTCCAAAATTACAATGCTATTCTAACTCAGTTGTCAAACTTTCTCCAAATGTGGCCAAAAATTGTGCTTTGATTTACCAATTTTTAGAAAAAAGGCCCTGTTGAAGGGAAGGGGGTATATTGCTTTGTACATGTTGGTCGGTCATCACATTAGATGCCCTTATTGATTTTGTGGCCAGTAGGAATATAATCATGAAAACCTTTGTTTTTGCTTTTTTGGTCTCTTTTCAATCTAATTCTGACTTACAGATTAAAGTATATAATTGTTCCAATCCAGACTAAAATAATTAGAAGTTAATTGACTATCTCATTGTTCATAGTACATAATTTTATCTTAATTTGATATACATTTGAATTATGATTCCACAAAATATTTTATTTTCAAGGGAGATAATTCTAATTTCAGCAATTGTTGGTAATGCAAGGGAGGCAATTCATACAGAAACAGGATTTTGGATAACTTACGTTGATGATGAGTTTTATGGTATACCACCACCAACTGATCTCAATAACATCATTATCCCGATTGCATGTGCTGTGATTATTTTGCTTGCCATTCTTACAGTACTTCTCACCGTCTGGAAGTAAGAATTCTTTCTTGTTAACTACATGTATTTTACGTGCGATTTTATTAAACTGCCAAAGCTACTGCTACATAAATTTTGTGTCAGACATCTTGACCCCTGCCATTTCGACCCCTGATCTTTTTTACACCTACCATTTCGACCCCTTAAATTTCTAAGACATTTCTGAAACATCATAAAATTTTTAAAAGAATAGGGGTCGAGATGTCCTGACACCCATAACTTCAAGGTCAGTGCTTGTATTTATATTTAGCTTAGGTGAAGGTGAGAGCTTTGACTTGGTGAGAACTTTGACAGTTTAATAAAATCGCACTATACTCAAATGTCAGTGGTCGTTGCCAGTTATTTGTTTAAGAGTTATTGGTGAAATTGCATAATGATATTTGTTTATCAATGTTAATTTCTGGTTAGACCTGCCTATGTGGTCAAGTGGTCAAGGTTGCTGACTTCAAATCACTGTAACCTCTCACTGATGGAGGGTCTTGGGTTCAAGCCCAGCTACCGACCATGTCTCTTTATGTGAGAAAGTAGGTGGTTGCTTACGGAGGATGGTAGTCTAGGAATGATGGTTAGATGAACTGTCCTCCTCTTATGACTCAGACTGTTGAAAAGGGGCGTAAAACCTGATGAAACATAAAAAAATAATTTCTGGTTGAATGTGAAATCTTTATTGAGAATGAAGTTTTGATATAGACCTTATAAGAATAAATCTCTTAGAGTTGATAAAACATCTTTAATAACTTCAAAATGAATAAAGTCATTTATTTAATCAATCAATATTGGCCATATTGGCCTTCATCAGCTTAATGATTAGAAATATAAACAGGAAATGACCCCATCAACGTCATGTGACCTCAACAAGAAAGTTAAATTATGACAAATTTACTGTTTTATTTTTGCAGTAAGAAACGTGAGGAATCTTTGAGACGTAAGAAGATAATCGAACAACGAAAATCTAAGTCCAAACCAGCGCCAGTGTATGTAGTTGAAAAATCCGACCCTAAAGTACCATCTGGGATCTCCGGGGAAAAGTAAGTGAACTTGTACTGTCAGTGTTAGATTGTTGTATCTTTAAGCTTGCTCCCACTGTGTTGCACTACACAATTAATTCTAGATAATCACCAATTATCTTTAACAAAATGCACTTTAAGACATAACAGTGATTTTTTTGATTCTGGAAATAGCTCCGAGCGAGGTGCCTTTTCTTTCAATTATTGAGAATTTATAGAAATGGCTCTGATCCCAGTGAGGAAGAACAAATTCCAAGTTGTTATAATTAATGCTGATTTTTTTTGGGGGGGGGGATCTACTTTTGTTCTTATATATTTTGCTCATTTCGCCATCCATAAATACATTAGGCTATCATAAAAATATTTTGTTTGCGGTAACACTACCTACTCACCAAAAAGGCCTCTCAGATAATTTTAATAGCATTCTGACATGTATTTTGGGTTCAATATTAAAAAAAAAGTTTCCTACCTCCCCACTAAAAAATTATCTGGGTATGTTTACCGTAAACAAATATTTTTTAAGGATGGCCTTAGCACAAGAGTTTGTATGCAGTGTGATTGTGTCTATGGTTTGTTACTCTCATACTCCCAGTGTTCATCATTCTTTTATCTTTTACAGTATCTTCTATATTCATTATCTTCTACACATACCAGCTCTTGTGCTTTACAGTTAATTGACAATTAATTCAGCATCAATTAGTACCAGTATGTAATCTAACTAATGAGATAGAAATACTGAAATTCTATCTTCATTATTTTTTTTTTTTGTATTTGCTGGACACAAGACATTGTATTATGTAAATGGTTTATGTATTGGATGAGTTTATTATTTAGCTTGTCTGTTTTCAAAGAAAAAGTCAAGCTATTGTGATCACTGCAGAGTGTGCGTTGTGTAAAACCATTAATGTAGCTTAGAAACCAGAAGAGGTAGCAACATGAAACTTCATAGGTGGATAGATCTCACTGAGGTGGTGAATAGATGAGCATTGGAACCGCTTGTCAGATTCCTTCTTAGTTTTTACAAGCTTTGCTTATGGTCAGACAGTTGCACATAGTAATTGTAAGCATGTAATTACTATATGCCTAAAGTATCAAAACTTGCCATTAACATTGGATAACTCCTTATATTTGTCAGCAAAATGCTGTCTTTGTGATTCACAGTGCATTTAAGATGTCACTGTGGCTTTTAACAAGAAGTTTGGGAACCAGTCTCAGAGTATTGCAATTTCATTGGTTAATTGTATAACACTTCTCTGAACCAACCAATCAAATGCTTGCATTTTGTGACTGGTTCCCAATCTCAGATATTATAACCACTGAAGGTCTAACCCTACAATTTACAATTCAGCTAATTTATTTTATATCACATGTCCTCCCCAGTGCTAACTGTAACTTGCTTCATGTTCATCCCATGTATTGTATTACAGTGGTAGCAGACAGAAACCAAAACGGTATGTGTAGTTTTTATATTGTTTGTTTAATGTAGTAAAAAATAGTGTGCTCCATATTGTTTTGTCCGTTTATTCTAAAATTCACAACAAAACAATGTACAGTCAAACCTGTGAACAAAGGCCACCCATGGAAAGATGAAATGTGGTCTTTATTGATGGGTGGCCTTTATTCAGAGGTCATTTTGTTCTAAATAATCGATAACAATTTTTATCCAGTCACTTCCGGCAAAATCGACCAGATAATAGGGTGCTGAATAAACTTTGCTTTATTAGGTCACCTGACCATGTGACTTGTGATAAACCGTCACCTGACCACGTGATCTGACGGACTATTTCTTATAACAGAGTTTCTGGTTGAAATTCAGTGCTCGGGGGTGCGGTTTTCCTAGCCGAAATGAATTGAGGTTGATTGATAAATGTTCTACGACTTACCTGCGTCTACATAACGTTATCAAGATGTCTGACGTCGTTGGTTATCGTGAAGTCAGAGAACGAACGCAAATTCAGTGACTGGATAAATAGAATAATAGGTTAGTGACGTGGATTGAGTAAAAGTTTACTCGACTGCTCTGCATTGCCAGATAAACTTACTCATCCTCGACACTAACCTATTATTCTCTATATAAAAGAATGGCCTTTATTCACAGGGTGGCCTTTATGTGGAGGTGGCTTCTAACACAGGGTTGACTGTACTCATATCTGTTAAAACCATTTCTGACCATCTGTCATATCTTCTGAACAAAAACAGTTGGGTAGGGGCCATTTTGGTGAGTAGGTAGTGCTACTGCAACCAAAATATTTTTAAGAATCACCTTAGTAAAGAAAATACAAGACAGACCTCATGGAGCACACTTCCTTAGAATTATTAACATAGAGGGTTGTTAAAAAAGCAAAATGTCAATGTCATGTTTTTTGTTGTAACAAATTCATTTTATACTAGACCTGATAGGTTTTAACTCTTAAGTTAAGAGCAATGTGTAACTTGGTCTGTGATTGGTTCATTTTTTATCAGTTTTAAAATCAACCAATGATCTTGCTTTTTGCATGATAACAGTGTCTGAGTTTAAATTTACCGTAAAATTCTTATTGAATGTCCTTCCTCTAATAACCCCCCCCCCCTTTTGAGAGAAAAAATCAACTCTCCTGAGGTCCTTAATCCAGACCCTTAGAAATCCTATTTATAAACAAACAAACAACAACAAAATTATATCCACTATAGTCCGACAACGACCTGTGAATGATCAAAGATCAGCTAAGTCCATTTTGTAGGGTGAGCGGCTTTTCGGAACATTTCGTAGGTTTCCGTAATATATAAATATCAGTTATTTGACCGACATAGCTGAGACTAAGTGCGTAGCTCGATCGGTAAAGGCGCCAACCATTTTACTTTTGAAGCCTGGTAGTCAAGATGCTATGGGTTCGAAACACATATGAACATTTTTCCTTTCCATTTTTATTTGATATTTGGCATTTAATTATTGCAAAATTTTATTTCAATATTTGGAATGAATTTCATAATATGTATTTCATTTAATTTCATTTCAGGTAATTTCATGAAATTTCAATTACTGCGTTCATTAGCAGTGTCTGTACTTGCGCTACTGTCAGAATCTAATAATTTGCTTCATTATATTAAGTTATATAACATGACATCATCTACATACTTAGGAACATTATTTGAACAGAATTTGATTTTGATTGCATATGATATATATACCTTTCAAAACATAAATGCACCGGAATCACGAGCAATGCATTATTTGAAAAAATAGTGGCAAGATTAAGGACACGAAAAACACAATTCAGTTTAATAATGTTACTAGTGCGGCGCACTGATTTCAGGACCACGTAGCTAGGCCTTTTACAGTGGTCTACAAATGTAAGAGACCAACAGTGGCCTACAAATGTAAGGTCGTGTTTAGTAATGTACTTGGTCATTGTATTACTTATCCCTATTTTAAAGAATGGAACAGTCCATGACCTTCCGTCACGACTCACTGCTCGATTTCTATCTATAAACTTTAACAGATGAACACATTCTAAGGTCATGTAGGCCATTTATTGATGCTGTAAACTTGAATAAACACTGCATAGCTCAATTTAAACAGTTGTCACTAATTTATGATTATGGAAAAAATACTGTAAAAAGGATGAATCCCAGGGGCCTTATTTAGGAATTTTACCATATATTGGGGGCCTTATTTAGGAGTGTTACAATATATTGGGGGCCTTATTTAGGAGTTTTACGGTATATTGGGGCCTTTATTAGGAGTTTTACAGTAAATCTGAAGCCTTAATTAGAAGTTTTAAGGTATATCCACGGATACGATGACATCAGGGTTGTTACACTGGTTGTCATTGCTGCATGACTTGTTTGGTTGGAAATTTAACTCTTCATTTTCTACTCACAGTCAAATATTGTCTTAAGGCCTAAAAAGTGTCTTTTTCTGGTCACATGCTCATTAAAAATAGGAAAGACAGGACATGGCTTTTTTGTTCTTGAAAGCATGTGGAAAGATACTTGAATGAGAAAGTGTTTGTACCTTATTCGAACCTAATAAAATATCTAGGATTGCAGGGAAAAATTAGGATAGGTCGTGTAACCAGAAACGAACCATATTTTTATGCCGATTTGAATAAAAAAGGTTCAAAGTATTTCTTGTTATGTCCGAAAGGTCTGCAAGTTTGTGATGCCAGTTTTGTATTCTTGTGCTCTGATATTAATGTGATCCTACCGTATTTTACAGTTTGTATTTGATTCTAATTAATACTTGGGTTTCAAAATTGTGTGAGCTAACAATTAACTGTGTACCTTTTGATGTTGCAATATATCCCTTATCAGAGTCAAATTGTTAGATAAATGTTTCGTCTATTCTTATTTTACCCCCACATGGGTTTGGCGGGAGTATGCGCTACTCTTAGCGTCTTGAAGAAATCAGACAACTTGGAAATAGACTCGACTAGAAATGTATTTTCAAGGAATTTTCTGTTAGGTTTTCGGTAGTTGAGTGATTATGTGCTTGTCTACTAAGCGAAAGGTTTGGGCTTTGATTCTCAGCTCCGTCTTTCGAATTTCTCAGGGATGCTTTTTCAGTGAGTCAAGTACTGTGTCAAGAAAATCACAGGAGAAAGGACAAGGCATGTATCGCTGCTTTACCTTGGGAACGAAAAAGAATCAGGAAAAACTATTTGAAAGAGTGGGGATATATAAATAAATATCTTATTTGATATTGCAGTAAAGATCAACTGTATAAAGATGGTATGAAGAAAGGGACAGCCAAGAAAACAGCAAGTATTGCGAGCGAGGACTCTGCTATTAAAGTCGACGAAAATACTCGACATCGTCAAGCATTCTCCTACGCGAAAGAACTTGAAGGTGCACGTGGTTATGATGAACAAGGTCGGGGATATCAAGGTGAATATAATACACTGACTTATGCTTGTTCTGACAACAGTTTGGTGGTTCAAAACTTCAAGGTGGCTTAAATGGGTTTAGTGTTCTTTGGGTTTAACACCATTTTCAACAATTTTCACTGAATGTAACCAGTTTTCCTGGATGATATTCAAACCAGTACTTACTTACCCTTCCACTAGGAGACAGCAACAGTTACTGACATTGTTGTAAAATTTTCATGGAAGGGTATGACCTGCTGTAACTGGGAATTGAACATGGAACACATGGTTACAAATCCAGGGCATTATCCACTGGAACACGGCGGTATATCAGATTGGTATTACTGACATAATGTTTAATTCTGTAAAGACAACACACCGGTGTATCCGTGTCTTTAATGCTGTTTGTATTCAAAACATGTACTTAAAAATAATTTTTATGTCTGTCTATCTGTCTGTCTGCGATATGATGTGTCAAGCTTGCGTGGTATGAAGTACATCAGATTCTGTATGTGTCCTGAAGTTGATCATTTATAGCTTGTTTGTTTTCGAAGATAAAATCATGCTGTTCAGATCACTGCGGCTTCTGTGTTGTGCAAAAACTTGAATGTAGCTTATAACTCAGAAACTTTGAGGTAGCACCATGAAATTTCAAAGGTGGATAGATCTCACTTAGGCAGTGAGCAGACAAGTGGGAGCTCTTGTTATATGGGATATTCAATGTGGTATTGAAAACTGAACTAATCTTGAATATTCATACATGTATTTGTATACAGGGTTATCTCTTGAGGGGCCGCCAGCCAGTCATCTTAAACCCTTAGATACAAATGAGGAAGATTATGAACGATCACCTGAAAAGAAGAAAAAGAAGAAGAAGAAGAGGTAAGCACCATGATGGAGATACTGTCCACTGTCCATGTTGGTCTTGCTCAAAATGTTGATGTTGTAATTGATTTAACAGGATTGTTACCATAGCAACATATTATTTTGTACTAAGACAAACTTCAAAATAATGATTGCCATATTTGGTGTGTTATCCCTGATGATGTAGAGAACTAGTTGTTGTTGTTTCTTGTAATTATTGTTGTTATTACTGGTGTTCTGAGTATTACAGCTAAGGATCTAACAGGGTCATAGTAGTGTTCAGTGCTCTCAATTATTTCCTCGTTCATTGAAATATTTGTTAATTTATTGTCAGTTTATCATCTATGTATTAGTAATATTTTTTATTTAATGCATTTCTGTATTTGTTAAAAACAGATACAATTAATATTGTTTAATTGATATATACCAGTACCAGTTTCTGATCATGTGACCAAATTCTGGTCTTATGACCATTTTCTGGTCATTTGTCGAGGAGTGGTCAAGTGATAAAACTACTGGAGGAAATTAAATCTATCTGGGGTGACTCTGAATTGACCAAAACTGTTGATTGGGTCATTAAACAACAGATAAATTAATGTTCATATGTCATGCATGAAAAAAAGTTTGTCTTTGCATGTATGAGAATATTATTTATTAATAAATTATCAGAAAAAAGTCAAAGAGGAAGTACTCTAAATCTGACAGTTGTATATAGTAAGTGCCTTCATGTGGCAAATTTACAAATTATTGGTGGATTTGTATGTATGCACATTACGTTTGGCAATTCAATATACTTTTGTCAATGGTGCATTTATTAGGGATGGGGCATTAATGACACAGTGGGATTAATTACTAGGAGATGGGATAGTTATTAGAGGGTTGGGGCATTTCTTAGAGGGTGGGATATTTATTAGAGGGTTGGGCATTTGTTAGAAGGTGGGATATTTATTGGAGAGTGGGGCATTTCTTAGAGGGTGGGATATTTATTAGAGGGTTGGGCATTTGTTAGAAGGTGGGATATTTATTGGAGGGCGGGGCATTTGTAAGAATGTGGGATATTTATTGGAGGGCAGGGCATTTGTTAGAAGGTGGGATATTTATTGGAGGGTGGGACATTTGTTAGAAGGTGGGATATTTATTGGAGGGTGGGGCATTTGTTAGAAGGTGGGATATTTATTGGAGGGTGGGGTATTTGTTAGAAGGTGGGATATTTATTGGAGGGCGGGGCATTTGTTAGAAGGTGGGATATTTATTGGAGAGTGGGGCATTTGTTAGAAGGTGGGATATTTATTGGAGGGTGGGACATTTGTTAGAAGGTGGGATATTTATTGGAGAATTGGGCATTTGTTAGAAGGTGGGATATTTATTGGAGTGTGGGGCATTTGTTAGAAGGTGGGATATTTATTGGAGGGCGGGGCATTTGTTAGAAGGTGGGATATTTATTGGAGAGCGGGGCATTTGTTAGAAGGTGGGATATTTATTGGAGAGTGGGGCATTTCTTAGAGGGTGGGATATTTATTGGAGAGTGGGGCATTTCTTAGAGGGTGGGATATTTATTAGAGGGTTGGGCATTTGTTAGAAGGTGGGATATTTATTGGAGGGCGGGGCATTTGTAAGAATGTGGGATATTTATTGGAGGGCAGGGCATTTGTTAGAAGGTGGGATATTTATTGGAGGGTGGGACATTTGTTAGAAGGTGGGATATTTATTGGAGGGTGGGGCATTTGTTAGAAGGTGGGATATTTATTGGAGGGTGGGGTATTTGTTAGAAGGTGGGATATTTATTGGAGGGCGGGGCATTTGTTAGAAGGTGGGATATTTATTGGAGAGTGGGGCATTTGTTAGAAGGTGGGATATTTATTGGAGGGTGGGACATTTGTTAGAAGGTGGGATATTTATTGGAGAATTGGGCATTTGTTAGAAGGTGGGATATTTATTGGAGTGTGGGGCATTTGTTAGAAGGTGGGATATTTATTGGAGGGCGGGGCATTTGTTAGAAGGTGGGATATTTATTGGAGAGCGGGGCATTTGTTAGAAGGTGGGATATTTATTGGAGGGCGGGGCATTTGTTAGAAGGTGGGATATTTATTGGAGGGCAGGGCATTTGTTAGAAGGTGGGATATTGAGTTATGATTTAAATTTTGTGGTAATTCTTATACTGTACTTTTATCATCTCTGTGTTGTTTTTATCTGAGTGTACAACACGCTAACATCAACCATACTAACACCAAATGCTTTCTTGTGTTTAAGGTTGTACTCCTGGTGTGTTTTATACTTTACAAACTTCTTTAAATATGTCTTGAAACCATATTTTTTCTCTGCTATCTACAACCTTATAAGTAATATCTGATATATCATTTCATAAATTTGAATATTTATCGTTTAATCATTCTTGCTATTGTTGATTATGAATTGTTAAATGAAATTCTACCCAAAAAATTACCTTTAAGAATTATCTGGAAAAATCAGTATAATTATACTTAATGTATCTAGATTTTACTGAATGTATATATGTTTATTTTAAATCCCAAGTACATATGTATCATAGCATGTCTCTCTGATGGTGTTATTAGCATATACGAATCAAATACTTTAATTTCTGGATTACTTATTTCAAAATATAATCCATGTATGTATGCATGTTTTTTTTTCTATCTGATCAATCAGTCAACATATCAATCAGTCAATTCACAGGCATTCAATCAATCGATCAGTCAGTCAATAAATCAATCAATCAAATTGACTGACTCACTATGAAAATATCAAAATTATTGTGACAGTTGAAAATTAAAACTAAATTGATTACATTGAATGTATATTATATTACATGTATATGCAATATAATGTTTCATATCTGATCTTAAGACATAAGCATGCACTTTTTTTGTTCATAAATATTAAAATATATAAACCATTTATTCATTGTGATTTTACATTTTAGTGTAATTACTTCATGCATGTAGAATTTTACAGTCCAGACAATTTAATCCTGTTTACAATAAGAGTGCATGATCTTAATATTGTTTGAAAATATTTTTGTTAAAATTCTTTTTTATTATCTTGAATAAAACTATTATTTTAAAATACTAAAAGTTAATTAAATAGTAGTATTCTTACACTTAGTCATTTTATGTCCCCGAAAAACAGAAGTTTCTTACAGGGCTGTAATATTGAGATGATTATCAAAATGAATTGTTTTCAATTCATATAATTAACATGCATACAAAAAATATTCTGTGAGATTTATTTAAATACAGATCTATTGTATATTTTCTAATTTCACTAAAAAAATTTATGCATGTTTAAGAATTAGTTAATAAAAAAGTTGTTTGTTTCCTTGATAAAATATTAATGTTTCATGTTTTATTTATTTGCAGGTCAAAGTCTAAAGAAACTATGGAAACAATTACTGATGGTTTTTCTAATGCAGGTAATGTCGCTATTGTGACTTAGTAACTTATTGATAAAGTCAATTAATTACACAAAATTTAAAAAAATACGTAAGTGAATGTAAAATGAATTAATGTTTGATGTCAGATATGTTTGACTTCCGTTACTGATGGAACATAATGCTGTGGCTTTTTCTGGAAAAACAACAACAACATTTTGTACAATTCTGTCAAACCTGTGAACAAAGGCCACCCTTGGGAAAGATATAAGTTGACCTTTATTTGGAAGTCATTGTGTTTCTAAATATTAAATTATCGTTTTTTAAAAGAATGGCTTTTATTCGGAGGTGGCCTTTATTCATAGGGTGGCCTTTATTCATAGGGTGACCTTTATTCAGAGATGGCCTTTATTCAGAGATGGCCTTTATTCATAGGGTGGCCTTTATTCAGAGATGGCCTTTATTCAGAGGTGGTCTTTATTCATAGGGTGGCCTTTATTCAGAGGTGGTCGCTAACTCAGGTCTGACTGTGTTAACATGTAAGATTTAAAAGAATCCATTTTAAGAATATTTTATGAACTCGAGTTATCCGTACTTATACAGATGAAGAGCCTCGTTACCATTGGGAATATATGAATCATACGTATTGTAAGATAACATATCAGTATATATGGAATGCTACCATCTCAAGATGCTTGTTTTAATTTCTATTTCTCTTTATGAATGATGAAAAGAAATTTGCATGAATTATGCATGATTTTGTTGACTTTTTATCATAATCATTTTATGCATCAACATTTTTAATTAATCATCCATCATAATCACCTAATGTGTATCTCAGGTATACTCTACTAACCAGGATTTTTTTTTACAATCTGAAAATAACTTTTTAACTTTAGTTTTTTCGTTATGAAACATACTATAAATATCGTGTTTGACCGGGATTTTTTTCAGAGTATAAAAGAAATTCCTGGAAAGTAGAGAGCCTGGGGGGGGTTTTGTCATTGCCATGTGTATATCACCTTGGATCTGAATGCTTTGTTTGTTCACACATTTAAAATATGTGTAAATTTAGATGTCAGAAACGGCCTTGGCGGTGGTCCAATGCATGGTTAGTGCACTGGGTTTGTGAAAAGGTGATCTTCTATGAAGTTGCTGTTTTCTTGTGGAAGGGTACGTCAGTATTGGTTAGAATACAGGCCAGGAAAACTTGTTGGGTGAATCAGTCATCATAATAATTATATAACTGATAAATTGTAGAAAAACAGCATAAAAGACATTGAACAGCTCCTATATCAGTGAAATCTCCATACCCCGAAAATGACAAGAGGTCTAATCTCTTGTTTTATTGCCCCCTATCAGTCTAATCCTGTCTGGTCATGCTTATTTTAATGTCTGTAGACTGGACACCTTGTAAAACAATAGGGTCATAAATTTTATAGTTTTATAGTCATAGAAATTAGTTTATGACTAACTTTTCGTTGTTTTTATAAGCATTATAGTAACTGATTATGTGAACGGAAGCCAGTCTGTCAATGACCCTGTCTGTTTTATTAGTCACATGCCTTGCATTCCTGGTTCAATGTCTTTAAACACAAATGATTAAGTTATTGTCAGAAACATGGAACCATTTTTGTTTTATTTAGAACAAAAATCACAGAAAACTTCAGTCTGGGATTACAGCTTACAGTGAGAAGTAAACTTTTCAGTAGCATATTATTTTATAGCTTATTGTAACTATAGAAACAGAACTGAAATCTCCAATCACAGAAAGTAGCATATTTACTATTTAGATAATTTCTCTACCTTCTTCAAAGAGAATTTATTTTTACCTTACAATGAAAGTAGACTTCTTATCATATACTTTTTTTCTTCTACTGTTCCCTCTCAAGTTTGCATGATATTTTCTGAAAGTTCCCCCCGGCATCAAATGCTGCGGGGGCATAGTTATTATACCCCCGCAAACGAACGGATATATAGGAGTCACTCTGTCGTTCGGCTATTGCAATAAAACTTGAAATATGTTATCACTATCAAGTGTAGATGTGCAAGACACAATTTTCATGCACAGTGATTCTCTCATTGCAGAGTTACGTCCCCTTGAACATAGCCGTATTGTGTACTATTGCATTATTAGTGTCGAAGCAGCGGTGGGGGTATTAGTCACCTCTGTGACAGCTCTAGTAGTGATTGCCTTGTATGTCTGTTTGTCTGAGGTAAAGTCAAGCTGCCATCAGGGGCCTATGCATTTATTACACAAATAGCTTCAGTGTTAAAGGGGCCACATTCAAGAAACCGAGCTCTCTGCAAAGGTCCTTGTATGCATTCCCTCAAGAAAATTTTCAATGAAAGATGCTTACACAATAGTGACGTTTGAAATAGTCTTTAATTTCATAAAAACTTTATATTTATCATTATTAATTATATTTTATATTTATATAATCGTTACGTTAATATTGGGGCAGTCGAAATAATGCTTACTATGATTTTTTGAAGATTATCATAAAAGAATTCTGCAAAGAGTGGTTTACTTTGGGAATAAATTGTCTAGACATAATAAGTGCTAAGCTTTTTTCATAATTTGTTTTTTTTATGCCTTGGACGTCTATTTTTAGAATAACATGGAAATTAACACATTTCATAATTTCAACTTTATTTTCTTTGTCTAAGTGTATTAAATGTTTAATAGCTTGTTGATCTCTATGTTTTAATACTTATTTTATATTTTCTGTGTTAAATCAGTCTTCAAAAGTGTATTTTTCTCAATCTGTCATGCTAGCAAGCTTAGATTTACCTCCCTTTTTGTACGCAGCAAAATAATGCATTGTGTTTTGAAAGATTTTCATTTTATTTACCTACCTATGAAATGCTTAACTGTTTTGTACCTTTTCCTTCCCTAGAATCTAGTGTTGTTTGACCAAGTTGGATCAAACTTTTGTTTCAACAGGATTCCTGAAAAACTATTTCTGCTTGGGCTGAACAACATTTTTATGCCCTAATTTCAATAGACCAAGGGTATATTGTTGTTGGTCTGACTGTTTGTCTGTTCATGTGTTTGTCTGTTTGTACAAAACTTTCAGGTCAGTAGGTCAAAGGTCAAGGTCACCAGAGGGGGCATGGTGTTTCAAAAAAACATCTTGATAAATGGCTGATGCCTATCGATCAGTATCGATGCCTATCGATCAGTATCGATGCCTATCGATCAGTATCGATGCCTATCGATCAGTATCGATGCCTATCGATCAGTATCGATGCCTATCGATCAGTATCGATGCCTATCGATCAGTATCGATGCCTATCGATCAGTATCGATGCCTATCGATCAGTATTGATGCCTATCGATCAGTATTGATGCCTATAAGTGGGCACGATAAATAACCAGGAAACTGTTTGAAAAGAGTCGGTATATAAATGCCCTTTTTTCTGTGTCTTATCTCCCCTATCTCTCTCTGAGCTGGCTCTGAAATGACCACAGCTGTCATATGGGCAGTTTAACAATAGATAAATAAAATAAATTCTGTAGTACACTAGAATTATACGACAGTACAAATGCACTTTTCTAAACATAGATTCCATCACATGTAAATTATGACACTTGGAACTTATGTTTAATATTTTGTCATAATTATTTAATTAATTTAAGTTTTTACATCACTCAATACATGTATACAGTTAAACCTGTGATCAAAGGTCACCCTTGGGCAAGACAAAATGTGGCCTTTATTGACAGGTGGCCTTTATTCAAAGAGCAACTTGTTCTAAATAATCAATGACAGTTTTTAAAAGAATGGCTTTTATTCACAGGATGGCCTTTATTCAAAGGTAGAGTTGACACAGGTTTAACTGTATATTTCTTTGTATTGATCATAATTCACCAATTTGGAGTATTTTTCAATTTTCACTGAAAAGATTACTGTCAATTACCCGGTAATTAGCGAGTTAAATGCAAAAATTCATTCTTACCCTTATGTTACTTTATCTCTTGATAAAATGAAATAGTAATATTATAAAACGTCTTTCATGTATTGGTACTATAGTTTAACTGGTTCCCAATGTTCTGTTCAGTTCTGTCCCATTCTGTTCTTGGTATTAAATCTTCCAATAGTTTTAACACAACATATATAGTTACATTTTATTTATTTCAGATGACTAATTGGATGAAAGTTATGAAGATACAGGAGACGTCCATATTTGTATATTTATGAATTTATTTTCAAGATCTCTGTTCCCCCTCTGAAAAATTGGACAAAACATATTTAATTAAAAATATATGAACAATTATAACATTGTACTTCAAAAAATGTTAACATTCAATGAATCATATTATCAATATAGTACCCCCTGTAGTATTAAAGTTCATGATCATTATTGCTCGGTTGAATAACATCGATGTTATTTTTCTGTGCAGAAAAAAAAGGATTTTTTTTTCTTCATATTATGGCGTTTTCTCTCAAGTTTGAATATTCATGAGACAAATCCACCTGTTTAATGATAATTTGAATATTCATGAGACATATCCTCCTGTTTATCAATGATAATTTGAATATTCACACATATCCACCTGTTCACCATATTCATGAGACAAATCCTCCTATTTACCAATGGTAATTTGAATATTCATGAGACAAATCCTTCTATTTACCAATGGTAATTTGAATATTCATGAGACAAATCCTTCTATTTACCAATGGTAATTTGAATATTCATGAGACCTAATTCTATTATTTACCAATGAGTATTTGAATATTCATGAAATTAAGCTAAACCATATAATTCTCCGTCCAATGTTTCTTTTTAAGAAGCAAATTGCAAGTGTGATGTTTTAATCAAAATCAAGCATTGTTTATTTTTAAACTTTGATTATTTTAATTTCTGTATATCTGCAAATCAAAGTTGATTAATGATGTTTTGTATTTTTGTTGCGGACTTTCTTTTCGTACCTCAAGAATAAGCAGAAACTTGCCTTACTCATACTTACTAACAATTATTTATATGTAGTCATTTTGAAGTTCACGACTGTAACTTATTTACAACGATGTGTAATTGAAACATTTGTGTCTCTAGCAAAATATTCTTTGATGTTTTAAGTTTGTTTAGTTTGCTGTACAATGATTTAAATATCAGTTTGATGTTGAATGTATATCTCAAAATTCTGTTCTGCTATTGGTCAATATTAAGTCTCAGCTATAAAGTGACCAATCAGATTCTCTGATTGTCATAGTGTGTCTCAAAGCCTCGTTTATACTACCAGTATTTAACCAATAAGTCTCGTTTAGATACGTGGTTTGAATGTATTTGAAGTTTGAATTGAGGAAAACATGTCCACATTATATAAGACCCGCCTCTGTGGTCTGGTAGACCCGCCTCTGTGGTCGAGTAGACCCGCCTCCATGGTCAAGTGGTTTAACTTAAATAAAGGTCGCCAACTTCAAATCACTGTAACCTCTCACTGACAGAGGGTCAGGTGTTCAAGCACTGCTACCAACCATGTCTCTTTATGTGAGAAAGTAGGCATTTGCTTATGGAGGATATGAGTCTAGTACTGGTTCTTCCCAGGAATGATGGTTAGGTAACCTGTCTGTCTCTTATGACTCAGGCTGTTGAAAAAGGGCGTAAAACTCAAACAAACAACACATATCATATACCATGTATAGATGTTGAAATTAAACATAAGCAAACAATAATATTGAACAAAATACAATAACAAAATATACCTTATATAAATGTTTACCTTTATTTGTTTGTACTTTTAAATACCGCCCTTATACACGTGTATATGAGATGTCTCATAGATGTCTATTCTTGTATAACTATCACATATGCTTCTTAGGTCTATCATCTTTTAGTGTATATTTAGGTCACAATTAGAACTGAGAAAGTTAATTATAAATAATTGACTAGACTCTGGAATATGACTATATTTGGACATAACAATGTTTCATGTGTTTTTATTTATCAGTGATTTGAGTCACATGTTATACAAAACATGTACGAGGGATGTTCAACATGTAATGTGTATTGTGTAAATTTCTAAAAAGAACAGACAAAAATTATCAATGTAACTTTTCTTCCCCTCAAAGTATTTCGCGTGGTTAGATTATTGATAAATGAAGATTTTCGTCAATTTTTTCATATAATATATATATATATACTATTGCAAAGGTATTGATATTAAATAGAGCAGTCCAGACGTATCAATATTAGTGAAATTGTGCGTATTGTTTTCGTGCTATAGTACAATACACATTACTTACGGAACATCCCTCTTACAATATTATTATTGAGAAAAGACATTATTGGTTTATAGTTGTTTGAAAATAAGGATTTCTGTTATATTTATTTGTATGCTATATGATGGTTTAGGTTAAATGTTTACTATTCTTGTTTATTTTTATTTTGCCCCCTTATCGATAGATCGGGGTATATTGTTTTCGGCCTGTCTGTCTGTCTGTCAGCCTGTTTGTACCAAACTTTAACCTTGCCTATAAAATCAAAGCGCTTTCTCCTACAGTCATCAAACTTTACATGTTGGCTCTTCATGACAACCTATACATGACCTGTGCATTTGAAGGTCAGTAGGTCAAAGGTCAGGGTCACCCGAAGGGGGCATTGTGTTTCAAAAACACATCTTGTTTATATTAAAATGTACTTGCATGTAAATATATTTACAGGTAGACTCCTTTTAGAAATTTTTATTTTGTTTTTTGCTTTTGGTAATGAAATGCAATATAGTAGATCTAATATTTTTTATTTATTTTTATTTTGTTAAATTCTATAAGTAGTATTTTTATCTAATACTCAGTTTGAATGATTCTGTGATTTATCGACATTTTGTATAATGCTGTTTAGATCTCTTTTGTGTCTCATGATTTACATAAATGTATTAATAGTGCTGGGTGACAAATATTTGATGCTGAGCATCAACTGTCACAAATATAACACTGGGTACCAAATTGTCAAGTGTTCGATGTTGGGGACCATCCAGTCACATGTTTGATGCAAGGTAACATCCAGTCACATAATTATATCATGCTAGGTACCAGCTGTCACATGTTTGATGCTGGGAACCAAATGTCACATGTTTGATGCTGGGTACCATGCAGTCCCATAATTATATAATGCTGGGTACCAGCTGTCACATGTTTGATGTCGGGAACCAAATGTCACATGTTTGATGCTGGGTACCATACAGTCCCATAATTATATAATGCTGGGTGCCAGCTGTCACATGTTCGATGCTGGGAACCAAATGTCACATGTTTGATGCTGGGTACCATCCAATCCCATAATTATATCATGCTGGGTACCAAACTGTCACATGTTTGATGCTGGGAAGCAACTGTCACATGTTTGATCTTGGGGACCTCCCAAGGAATTTCTTTTACACCCTGAAACACTTGTTTTGTAGCATGTTTCATAATATAAAAAAATGCTACGAAACATCATATTGTTTACGAGTAAATATTTGTTTTCTTATCTTGATATTTTTGCAGTTGGATTTCATTAATTATTTAGGCTTGTATGAGCATGTTTGTTACAAGTGAATTATTTATATTGCTGTTTACATGTTAATGGTAGGGTGGCTGATTTACGCCATGTCCTATTTTCGATTTTTCGCTACCCAAAAATAGAAAGGCAAAAATGTGAAAACACAAAAGGACAACAAAAGACAAAAGAAGAGCAATAATGTCTTTGCATAAGATGTCGCATAAGTCATCACCCAAACACTAGTGTTGTGTATTGTAAAACAATTTTGATGTTTAGGCATTGAAAGTGGTCTTTGGTCCAATGTTATAACTAAAGTAAAACCTGTGTTAGTGGCCACCTCCAAATAAAGGCCAAACTTTAAATAAAGTCAAATTGTATAATTGTCATTGTCTATTTAGAACTAAATGACCTCTGAATAAAGGTTACCTGTCAATAAAGAATGCATTTTGTCTTTCCCAAAGGTGGCCTTTGTTCACAAGTTTGACTGTATGTTCTTGTTATCATAGAAACAATTATGTTATAACTTGTGATATACGGTGTTATGTTAATTGACATACCGGTACTCTTCATATGATAAAACTTCACTGACATATTCATGTATAACTGTAAAGTGTATCTCTAACCAAGGTTTTACTGTCAATTTTCCTGATAGAATTTATAGAATATGTAGATATAAGGCTATTTATGATAATAAAATTTACGAGTCAAAGTTGTTTTGGGTTTTTTATACAAAGGTATTGGAATGAACTTTATCGTTCATTTATATCACTGACCTGTATTCATATATACTGCTCTTATTTACAGTACACTTGGTGTTGGAGTCAAAGTTCAGATTAGATGTTTGGTATATGTTGAGTCCTAAGAAACAAATTACAGTACATGTGCACATAATAATATCAATTCACTCACTTTACATGTCTATTATAACATAACTATGCCCTTGTTTTGTGATAAAATATGAAATAACTATTCTTTATTCTATTAGATTTATTATCATATAATTTTGGATCTTGAATGGTCTAAATATAAAATTACATGCTCTACAACTCACTTCAGTTGCTTAGGGTGGTGCTATAATCTGGTCTGTAGCCTGATTGGCTGATAATTTTGGTGATTACCAGTTAAACGCCATAACATCCCCGCCCAAAAATTATAATCCAGACGTCTGCATGCAGAGGAAAATTCATTATCCATTTCAAAAGATAATTTTCTTTTTTTTTTGTTTCTTTTGTTTTTTTATGAAAGAAAATCATTTAAACACATTACATGTAAATAATTACACACTAACAATTTAAACACATTACATGTAAATAATTACACACTAACAATTTAAACACATTACATGTAAATAATTACACACTAACAATTTAAACACATTACATGCATATAATTACACACAGACAATTTAAACACATTACATGTATATAATTACACTCTAACAATTTAAACACATTACATGTATATAATTACACTCTAACAATTTAAACACATTACATGCATATAATTACACACAGACAATTTAAATACATTACATGTATATTATTTCACTCAAACAATTTAACACATTACATGTATATAATTACACACAGACAATTTAAACACATTACATGTATATAATTACACACATACAATTTAAACACATTACATGTATATAATTACACTCTAACAATTTAAATACATTACATGTATATAATTACACACAGACAATTTAAACACATTACATGTATATAATTACACTCTAACAATTTAAATACATTACATGTATATTATTTCACTCAAACAATTTAAACACATTACATGTATATAATTACACACAGACAATTTAAACACATTACATGTATATAATTACACACAGACAATTTAAACACATTACATGTATATAATTACACTCTAACAATTTAAACACATTACATGTATATAATTACACACAGACAATTTAAACACATTACATGTATATAATTACACTCTAACAATTTAAACACATTACATGTATATAATTACACTCTAACAATTTAAACACATTACATGTATATAATTACACACAGACAATTTAAACACATTACATGTATATAATTACACTCTAACAATTTAAACACATTACATGTATATAATTACACACAGACAATTTAAACACATTACATGTATATAATTACACACAGACAATTTAAACACATTACATGTATATAATTACACTCTAACAATTTAAACACATTACATGTATATAATTACACACAGACAATTTAAACACATTACATGTATATAATTACACTCTAACAATTTAAACACATTACATGTATATAATTACACACAGACAATTTAAACACATTACATGTATATTATTACACACAGACAATTTAAACACATTACATGTATATAATTACACACAGACAATTTAAACACATTACATGTATATAATTACACACAGACAATTTAAACACATTACATGTATATAATTACACTCTAACAATTTAAACACATTACATGTATATAATTACACACAGACAATTTAAACACATTACATGTATATAATTACACTCTAACAATTTAAACACATTACATGTATATAATTACACTCTAACAATTTAAACACATTACATGTATATTATTACACTCTAACAATTTAAACACATTACATGTATATAATTACACATGCACAATTTAAACACATTACATGTATATAATTACACTCTAACAATTTAAACACATTACATGTATATAATTACACTCTAACAATTTAAACACATTACATGTATATAATTACACACAGACAATTTAAACACATTACATGTATATAATTACACTCTAACAATTTAAACACATTACATGTATATAATTACACTCTAACAATTTAAACACATTACATGTATATTATTACACTCTAACAATTTAAACACATTACATGTATATAATTACACACAGACAATTTAAACACATTACATGTATATAATTACACTCTAACAATTTAAACACATTACATGTATATAATTACACATGCACAATTTAAACACATTACATGTATATAATTACACTCTAACAATTTAAACACATTACATGTATATAATTACACACAGACAATTTAAACACATTACATGTATATAATTACACTCTAACAATTTAAACACATTACATGTATATAATTACACTCTAACAATTTAAACACATTACATGTATATTATTACACTCTAACAATTTAAACACATTACATGTATATAATTACACACAGACAATTTAAACACATTACATGTATATAATTACACTCTAACAATTTAAACACATTACATGTATATAATTACACATGCACAATTTAAACACATTACATATAAATAATTACACATTGACAATTACATACAATCACACTGACAGCACATTACATGCATATCATTTCGATCTACTGTACATGTACAACACATATATATATATACATGTATATATAAATGTACAACAAAAAAACATTTGGACCTGAGAATTTATTCAAGGCTTTAGAGGGATTCGAACTTACCAGAGTTCACAGTGGTACGAAATTTATTACCACTCATTTTTTAATCTCACGAATGTTGATTTTTACCACACAAATGTTGGTTTTTACCACACAAATGTTGATTTTTACCTCACTAATGTTGATTTTATCACACGAATGTTAATTTTTATTACACGGGTGTTGCATATTTTGTTGCTTTTGTTGAATTTCGTAAAATTATTTGTTCTCTTTCTCTCCGGGCGTCAGTTGTAAATTTACACATTAATATATTTAAAAGTGATTTCTTGAAGTTTCTACCAACTAAGGCGTACAGAAAACAATTAGAACTAAAACTTGAATAATAAATCATTAGTGTTACTTCTTGTAGAAAATGAGACGCTTCACTAATGGAGGCGTCGTCACTAACAAGAGAAGAAATCATATTGTAGAGACGTACCACATGTGACGGAAGATGAAGACACAGGAAGGTCATGGATACAAGCACCAGGGTCTTCGTTGCTCGAACTTTGGGGTTCCTTCTTCTTCTCGAAGCTGTTACATTGCTCCCAGAGTTCGGAATACTTGTGGGTAAAAGCGCCTTGCACACCCTGGTGTATTGACGTATCTTTGAGCAGGACCTTAACTCAAGTACAGTTCTTTGACCCTGGAGGGATATTAAAGCCGATCTCAGGACTAGGCCATTCATCGCAGATATTGAGATGAATGGTATCACCGTTGTCAATATTGTATCGACCCAAGTAAATATATGGAGAACATTGAAGTGTGTCTTTTTGTGTGAACATATCATTTCAGATCCCCATTGCTGCATGCCTGACGCCCAGAAACTGTAATGGTACAAAGCACACGAGAACAGCGTCATAACACCGACAGCGAGTCTCTGTCTGAAAACACCACAGATGACGCGGCGTTTTAGAGGGAAGCGAATAGCGACGAAGCGTTCAAATGTAAACCCAACGATGCATGCGACGCTGAGGAACCCTGTGACGTTTGTGATGAAGATCAGGAGCTGACATGTTGTATCCGTGATGATCAACCCTTTAACAACTACGTCAAGCCAGTTCACAACGAGACTGAGTAAAAACACAGTGTCAACAACGGCAAGCGCCGCAAGAAACACCGAACAAGACGATTTAGTCAAACATTGCCAACAAAGCACCAGAAGTGATAAGGTATTGCCTGTTATTCCAACCGCCGCAATCAGTGGTATGCATATACACCTCATCCATCTCACTGCTTCAATCCAATATGATAGTTTATCCTCGTCTGAGAATAAAACATCGCTTGTCAAGTTTGATGTTCCATTCTGCAACTCTGTAACTGCATTCATAGCAAACAAGAGTATGCGCGTCCTGTTACCTCTAAAAGTGATACTTCTTCTTAACCAACGATCATTTATATGATGGTGTTTGCTCGCTTTGTTATACAACATCTTAACATGGTCACTGTTTCTTCAAATCAATAAGTTCTAAAAACGTGCGTTTTTACATAAGGATCACAATTTTCGGAGTGTACGTATAATATTGACTTCAAGAAAACACGCTGGTGTTCCAATAAGAAGAGAATAAGAGGAGAAGCCGTCTTTTAATCACGTACCTTACCTTCCTTGATAATATAATCATAGTTTCAAGTAATGACAGTGCACAGAGGTTAACTAACATGACATTAGTATACCTTTTTGTCATCCACTGTCCGATCTTTCTTTCTCTTTCTGTCTTTTGCGAAATTAACAGGCAGTTCTTGGTCAAAGTTCACAACATCATTTTTACCGAAGATTTTATGGTTTTATAAAAAATGTGAAGGGACAAATAATCGTATGTATAGCTTTCAAAATTTCATTTATTTCTTCTGATATTATTATTATTATACTACATTTTGTGTATATACTTATATAGCGCTTTTTTCGTAGAAAAATAACGTTCAAAAGCGCTTTACAAATTTACATGTAACATATAAACAGATTACGGTACATTTAAAACAGATATACATATATATACAGTAATTGAAACGATCAGTTCATGTAGACCTGCAAAAAGTACATGTAGTAGGTTTTTAGTTGTCTCTTGAAACTTTGAAGTGTCTTACAGTCTCTAACACTTGATGGCAATGATCTAGATTGAGTTCCTCAATGTAGGCGTAGCTGATTTTAAAGCACCTGTCACCATATTTCACCTGTTTACTTTTGGATGGAACCACCAATGTCAATGATTGGTGCACTGAGCGTAGATTCCGCGTTGGTCTGTAAATTTCTATCATGTCTTTGATATACACATGTGATTGATCATGAAGAGCTTTGACTGTATGTGTAAGAATTTTGTAAGAACCGAATATAATTAATACGTTGTTAAAAATAATGAAACTTTTAGTACTAATCAACATAGTAATACAACGTATAAGTCACACAAAATGTATTAATAAATGGTAACAAGAGGATACAATATAGCGGCAAACCTCGGACGAATTAATTCACAACCCTTCCCCCACTGACGCAGTCGCTATTTATAGAATGCCCTCCCCCGCTGCTGTGACGGAAATGGTCGGAATGTGATGGGTAGAGACGAGTGAAAAGATCCAAACAATTTGCTGTAAGAATATTTAGTAAATATTATGTAAAAAAATCAAAGCACTGAACGTACATGTGGATGTTGAACTTATTATATAAATTTACACTGCAACATGGAACGGGAAGGTTCCAATTTAACATTTGCTTGGCAGATGTAGAAAGCGTAGTACTTTGGTCCGCAGCAAAATTCATGCGCGCCGAGCGAGTGACGACTATAGAAAGCATCCAAATATGTGGATGAAAAAAAGAATGAATATTATGTATACATGTATATGATTTTAATGAGATTATGACCACCATATAGTGATATATCCGAGTTATAAAATTTAATATTGAAAAAATAAACAATACTAGTATTAAATACTAAATTATGTATAGAATATGCACGGTATGAAAATATCAGAATTTCTGTGACATCCGAATTTCACTGACCTTCTTACTCGAATAAAGTCTTAATTTTCGATCCGAAAAAAAATTGTATCACAACATCATAATTATTCAGAATAATTAAGGATTACAACAGATTTATAAAGTTAAACAAGAAACGCGGCAATGCCACGAAACCAGGTTTTCCAAGGCTTTAATACCACCGTACTCTAGAATTCTGCGCTAAGGCTTTATCAGTGGTTCAGTTTCCAGTGCGGCTAATAAGTTAACAGTGACCTTTACCCTATTGGCATAGAATGCAATCCCAAGCTTGGTTTCCATGTAAGCTACATACACACAAAAATTCATCGCAACATCTTAATCCTTAATTAAGTTATTCACCGGAAACTGATTTTCTATCTTTAGTAACAGTGCCTTTGACCAAACTGACCCCAAATACAATTCCAAGCTAAGCTTTCATGCACGGTTGCTAAATACCCAGTTTAGTCAAGATTAGTCCATTCCAAAATTAAGTTATTGACCTGAAACTGATTTCTATATATAGTAACAGTGACCTTGACCCTACTGGCCCTTGATGCAGTACAAAAACATGGACTGGATGTAAGCTACCTACACACAAAATTTCATCGCAATATCTCAATCCTCACTTAAGTTATTGACCAGGAACTGATTTTCTATTTTTAGTAACAGTGACCTTGACCCTACTGGCCCTTGAAGCAATTCAAAAGCATGGACTGTATGTAAGCTACCTACAAACAAAATTTCATCGCAATATCTTAATCCTTAACGAAACCCGATTTTCTATTTTTAGTGACCTTGACCATGACCCAACTGACCCCAAAAACAATCCCAAGCAAAGCTTTCATGCAATGATGCAAAATACCCAGTTTAGTCAAGATTAGCTATTCCAAACTTAAGTTATTGACCGGACACTGAGTTTCTATTTTTAGTAACAGTGGCCTTGACCTTGACCCCACAGATCCCAAATACAATCCCAATGTAGGTTTTCATTCAAGGATGCTAAATATTAAGTTTAGTCAATATTGGTCATTCCAAACTTAAGTTATTGACCGCCCGCCGCCATATTCGGCATTCTAATAATCAGGTTTCGTTTTGTGAAAACCTGGTTAACAACATGGTTGCATTTATTATCAAACGTATTTCAAACATCCTTTGGGACTACTTGGTCAATAATATATTAATATATATATATTAAACATATAGTACAACCTCTCCCGAGTGACCGTCTTTTGAGCAACATTAACCTCCCTTCAACAATAGCATGATTTTTCCCACTGCACGATTTAACTATTAATTCAACCTCTCTAGAGCAACAACCTGTCAACATGCAACAACATAATTTTGCTACTCCCGAACGAAGGGTGTTGCTTTGGCGAGGTCGCACTGTAAATTGAATATAAATTACACGCATCTTGGACCAATATACACATATTGGTCCCAGCATACATACACAATAAATGGGAATAGCAAAATAAAAAGTTTGTAGATCAAACTGAATACATGTACAAGCTACGTACAATCTATCAGTTGATTTTTGTGGCCATTAAAAATCAGTCATACATCGAAGTATGTATTACATATACATGTACGTAAGAACATATCTTATCATCTTAAATGAATTGAAAAGTTTACTTGTACATGATCCAAAGTATATAGATATAGAAATGTGTCCGGGGGACACGAATGCCCCCGCTAAGAGCTAAGTTAAAAAGAGGCCATAACTCCAGACAAAAAATAATCTGAAGTTTGTGAAAATATCCAGTGGTTTCACTTATTTTTGTTGGGGAATTAATTTCATGGATATCGTGGGTCGGCTCATTCACGAAATCAAATCCTCACGAATAGATGCCAAAATACGTGTCAGCAATCCGGAAATAGTTACTTATGATAATTATGTTTTGTATTTTTCTCAACTAACCATGTACGTGTTACTTTATTGAAGAAAATGACGGGAAATACCATTGCGAAATTTCTGTTTTATCAAAAACGTCTGATAATCCACGTTTTTTTGTATCCCCACGAAATAGCCATTTTTGTAAACAAAAGAAAGAAAATTGAGCCCAACGAAAATAAATGAAACCAAATTAACGGTGCAAACCTGCTTATGTTCAGATTTTTAACTGAAAAATATTCATACATTGTATTTATGAAAATGAAAGAAAACAATTTAATAGTCTTATGTACTGACATATGATATATACATCGATCATCACTTTTAGAACTTTTAAATTCAAACAGCAAAACATAATTAAAATAAAACCTTGGAATATTTATTGAAAAGGCCTTAAAACTTAGAAATACAATTAATATGACATTGTAAACTATTTTTATTTTGTTAATATCATTTTATCAATCCACAGAATTGATTTCATAATGTAAAAGCTCATGTTAAATTATTATATGTAACATACGTAGATATGTTTAGTTCTTATAAAATATATATTTTAATTGGACCTTCTCCAAGCGTTCACCTTTTCATATTGTATATGAACATATTGTTTATTTTTATATAATAATAACTTTTTATACAGAAGGTTACACATACCCAGGCTATGAAACATTATAATTAGTATGAACTGCAATTGATTATACAACCATATAATATGCATGTATATAAATATCACTGTTCATCAATCTTATGATATGCAAATTTGAATCCTTATGGCTTTTTAGAATTTTGGAAAATAAAATGTTTCTCTCTTCGTATCATCATCCATCATCATCGAATAGAATAGAATTTTGTTTGGCGTTGTTTGGTTATGATATTTGTAAACAAACATACATGTGTATGTATGTGTATAAATACTGACATCATTAAAATAGTTCTGATTGTTCGATGTATAAAGCACAAACAATGATTTATTCATACTGTGGGGGTACAGGTTTCATCTTGTACTGTTTATAAGGGTCTGCAAGTTCCTGTTTCTTCTGTAAGTCCCATCTTATCCTTAGACTGTCAAACAACAAGCACATGGCCGAGAATATAGCGAAGAATCCGGATACCACGACCAGACCGAACGACCAAGACAGATAATTCTGATCTGGCCGAGGAAACCATTGACGATCGATGTCAGACTTGATTCCAAAAAATGTAACAGACAGCGCCATAAAAATACCTGAAAATAGAACAGGTCGAAGTGTCATGATTCAAAAAGATGATCTGGGTCAATTTAAAACTGAATAAAGTGCGCCACACGAAATTCAAACATGCACATTCAGTGTATCTACATGTTTTGGCTGGGCATAAGAACTAGCTGGGACCTCTTGTTATTCTGTGAACTTTTTAAAAAACTGTGAAATGGCATGTAGCTACTTCATCGATCCCTTATCTCTTATCATCTTATGACTTAATTAAACAAGGACTGGTTAATGATACCTTTAATTATGAATAAGTTATACGACAAATAAATCTACGGCTATTCTGGGTCCATTATGCCTCCTAGCGCTATATAACATCGCATGTTCATCCAACCCCATGCACCTAGTTGTGCATTGTTTTACGTTACGTCGCAAAGCTAAGGGAGATCACTTTCTAGTTGTGAAGTTTAATTCGAGATAATGCATTTTACTCGAAGTAAGAATAAACTCCGTATGTTTAAATTGGAAGCAAAGTTATTGATATTCTAGTAAAAAACTGGTTCGTTCTGACAGAAAGAAGACAGCATCTTAATTGTATATTTACAAGCATGGATAACCCACGTGACTTTTGACGTCATAAATAGGTAGTGCGGTAAGTGTATGTATATTAGTCCAGTCATCATAATTTTTTGGGGGAATAAATTAGTACATAAGCCATTTTTGGTATATTGGTTCTGTTGGTGGTAAATAACAACCAGAAAAAAGTCCCCAAGAATCCCATGGTGCAAAAGCGAGATTTTGGGGCTAAAAGTTGAAAAAAATAAATAAAACTGGGAATTTCTGGAATCATGGTATAATTCAAAAACTGTTTGACTAAATGAGTTTTAATTTCCCATGATGATGTGTATTGATAAAAGACATCATTTTGATTTAGTTTTACACTCGAGTTGAATCCAAAATGGCCGCCACAATCCAAAATAGCCGCCAAAATGTTATTATTTACTGTTTAAATCCAATTTTTTACTAACTATCCAATATTAGTCATTATAATAACAAATGTGAAAATAATAAAGATTACTTTTATCTTAATTACGATGATTTTGTATTAAAAATGTCAAAATTGAAGCTTACAATGTACATAATGTAAATTTGGGCTTAAACTGTGTAACACAAATCTGAAATTCTAGAACCATTATAATTATTCAACTGCTAAATTATATGCCACAAACACACTTTTAACATGAGACATTGATGGACACTGACAACTTTTGACTTTGAGTGTTAAGTACACATGATATAAATCCAATATGGCCGCTTCAATTCAATATGGCCGCCATAACTGTAAGTGATACTTTTATAAATTAATTATGCGTAAAAACAAGCAACATTTGGATATTTACATCGCATATTGTTGATTTATTTTACCATATTAAAAAAATATTATCCAAGAACATCATAGAATAACATACTCTTCAAGAGTAGCATCAATTACATGACTTTGAAAAGATTAAATTGTCATACACTTATTTGAAATGTACTAGTAGGTTTATTGGGTACTAATCATGTTGATATCATAACTATCGAAAACATCTAATACTTCAGAACCCAAGTCCGGTTGTAGTGCATTCTCACAGCTCACACCCTTGCATGAACTGCATGCTGGGTTGCATTCAAGTCCCAATTTCTTACAACTACATGCTTTAGTTCGGCACCCAGCTGTGCAAGTGCATCGTACTACCTTCAATATATGTTCTGGGCCAGCTGGTTTTGTTGTTGTTATCGGGAAAAGGGTATTGCCAACTAATTCCCAGCCCCATTCTAATGGATCAGCATCAGTGTTTCCTTTCCATTGTTGGATTTGAAGATAGACTCGCAAACTGTGAAATTGAGCAGCATCTGACGTTGGTGGCAACTGTTTTGGGTCAACGAAAGTGCTACTTTTTGCGACTTTTTCTGCAAATTTGCAAACTCGCAAATTATCAAGCGTTACTCCCTTTTTCCCTTTAAAAAGATGTACAAGTGTTATTTCCCCACTTGTTATAATGGACTCCTTGGAGACATCGCAAGGTTCCAACAGAAAAACTGAAGCACAGTCCCTAAACAATTGGCAGTTTTGGAATGCCCTGATGGCAGCACCTTTCCCTATACCATGTATCCTGGAAGTAGTGTCACATCCTAGTATAGCATGCAGAAACAGAATGTTAGAGCAAACATCGTTCCCAAGATGTGCTTGCAGTTTGTGAATATCCCAACTTTCACTATTGCTGAACTTCGGCCTTGCCTGGAGGAATATAGGCTGTGAAAAACTTTTGGCATAATAGCATAGCAGCACTAGAAGATCTGTATCTTCTCCTACCAAAATGGTTGGTTTTGAATGTGAACACTTCACTGCAGTCAACACAATGAGCAAGTCTGCATCCGAATCAGCATGAAGTGTTTCAATGTCTGCTTTGTTGAGTTCGTTGGATAGCATGTTGATGAATTGTTGCTTGTTACATATGTTGTTCAAGAAAGTGGATTTCTTCCCTCTGAAGACACTGTTGTTTGTGAATCGCACCTCGGATCCGACCATGCCTTTATTTCTCCGTAAATGTGTTACATCCTTAGTTGTTGGTCCACTTTCATATCCGTCGAAAACCACAATGCAGTTGCTGTATCTTGATCTCAAAAAATGTATATAGGAAGTACAAATTTCAACAAAAGTCTTTCCCTCTTCCCAGTGTACCCACTGCAGTAACATTCCTCCATCAACTACTATGCTGTATATGCTACTTGATGTTTCATGGAATTTTGGACTTGGGTTATCAGTGGTTTTTATGGCTTTCGCAAGTACTGGTTTGTCTGCTGCCCTCATTAATCGCTTAGATTCGAATAGCGCAGGTGGAAATGTGCATAGCTCATACGACAGCGGAAGGTTTGGCTCATTGGACAGTCTGTTTGCTGCAGTTACCAATCTTTGAAATAACAATTGTGGATCAACAGTTACATTGTCATCATCGATTCGGACCGCTGATTTATCATTCATTGTTATCACAGCATCTTTTTTTCTGAAGGTGAAGTCTGTTACTTTCTGACCAGACATCCTTTTGATGACTTTTTCTCCAATCTCTTCAGCTGCATCAGCATTGCTCTCCAGGGAAACAACACCAGTTACAATACTTCTCAGGTCTTTATCCAATTTGAATGGATTTCTGTCTTCAAGATACTGTGTCATAATTTTAGTATCATTTGTGTCCCGTTTACGCACGGCATGTGTGGTGTCCTTATGTTGTTCACTTGAGGAATATTCCACACCTGAGAACTTTTCCATTGCTTCATTTATGGATGATGTAGCTGGCCGAGAGAGAATCCACACTGCTCTCTGGATTTCTGTCATCCCTCTGCCTCTTGTTAGCCCACCAGCACATTTGAGACTTCGCATCAAGGCCTGTTCAATCACCAAGTCTGTAGAAAGACCAGCCCAGAATCGGTCACTTCGTCTTATTACGTGGAAACCTTTTACAAAACATTCATACAGTTTAGGATGTGTTGATGGCAGTTTGTTCATCTTTGATAAGTATAGATAGACTGACTTTGCATACAAGTTGTGACTTGTAGCGGCAAAGAATGGCAGCATGGATCGCAGTGTGCTCAGGTGTAAATGCCAGTCACCTGTCCGTTCTGCCCTTATAAAATCTCTTAGAAGGTCTATCATTTCTATGTACTTGATCCAAAGTTTGGCTGTTCTGCTCTGCATGGATATCTTTGAAGAGTATTCGTCGATTCTATCTTTGATTCTGGTTACTACCCCTTCTTCACAGGCTTGTTAAACACTTATGTCACCTGTTTGAATTCTGTCAAACAATTCCATAGCTTCTTCTAAGTCAGAGTCAATATAGCATGTGGTATGTCCAATCACAGAATCTACTGTCACCGAGGTTTCATTTACATCTTCATTATCACTCTCCATTTGTATTTGATCAAGTATTGGAGTTGACAAACTGTCAGTTGGATCTTCACACTGTTCAGAACTGCTTCGTAATATTCTATTTAGTTTGACAATATTTTTATTTTCATCTCTGTAAGAGGTTTCAGTTGTGAATTGATCCATTACATGTGGACCTAAAGCAAACATTTCCGACACAATAAGTGAGTTAAGAGCCATCTGAACAAGGCCGTGTCCTCTTATTGCTCTTGAAATAGCCTTTCCAGTAAGTATATGGCCCACAGCTTTCTCTGCATAGACAGTAGACAAAACTTCAAGAAGTCCAGTGTCTGTCATGATGTGTCCAACAGCTCCTAAGTAACTCATCTCTGTATGGAAACCACCAAGTCGCAAAACAACCTTGCTCACTTCAGTATCTTGTTGTTCTGCGTTGACAATCATGCTTGCCTTGAACCACAAAGGTTGGTCGAAAGTCAATACAGGTGTGGCATCATATCGTTTTGCATGAAGGCTCACCCATTGTAGGGTTGAGTAGATGCACGATTCGTCACTCGGATTCATGTCTATCATTGGCATGAATATCACAGATGAGCGTCCTGGATGTGCACTTTTGTTATTAATCATTTGCATGACTCCAGACCATGATGTTCTGTCTGGTCGCAACAACCATGTTGATTTCCAAAGAATATCAATGTTGACATGTTTGTCTCTTGGCAATGGCAAATTAGATAGACTTTCATATTTCATAGCAGATTTCTCGGTTGGGCTATAAAAATGAACGTTGATTTTCCCAATATCTTGGAGCTCTGCCACTGTTATTTTGTTTCTTGGTATCAGCCTTCTTACATGACCTCCTGGTGTCGTTGTCGCTATGATCCCCATACCATGAAAAGTACCATGACCATCGATGGTTCGAATGTTGTGGTCAACGTTGTCTGCAACATATTGTATGAACTTTTCAGAGTCATCAGTTGGTAATTCAGTATCATTACTGCAAGCAGCGTTTTGTTCATATCTCTGTATCTCGGGATAGCCAGAACAAAAACCATATTTGTGCAAAGTATCAATCAGATATCTTGAAGCAAAATGATGGTGTAATTGAACCCCAAGTCCCAACTGCAGTGGCGCTATTATCATTTTTGGTCTTGTTGCTTGAATCAGTGCCTGTCCGAGAGAATTGACCAGTTGTTGTGAGTCCTTTCCAACTACAAGGCTACTAAGTAAAGTTCTTAATGTTTCTGGTAAGAAGTCTGAACTTTCTTTGAGACCCATTTCCTTTTCACCGGGATAAGTGTCTTTGTTTGCAGGAATATTTTTAATGTCATTTCTGATCAGTTTAGCTGCAACTTCAACAATTTTGATTTTCTCTTTTTCAGGATCGTCTTCTCTTGGAAGTTTATGATATTCGTACAGTATTATTGCGGCAGTACGTTTGAGTGTTACTACATTCTGCTTCCGTTCATATGATGTAATCACAATTTCACTTCCATAATGGTCACAGAGGCGTTTTCTCATCCATTTGACAGAGTAGCCTTCAATACCTTCATCTAGATATTCTTGCATCTTCGTAACAAGATCTTGCAATGTAACCAGTTCGTTGTCATTTTCTTCTAGATAAGAAATTACTCTGTTAAAGGCATCTTCTTTAATAAAAGGAGTTGGCCTTCCAATTGAAATTCTTCTCCGTTTCACACTTCCATCAGAAAATTCTTCTGGAATCTTGTCTTTGTCTGTTCGAAACCTAACACTGCATGCTTGATGGTATACACTGTCTGATGCATGCAAATCTCTTGAGAATTCAATCCTAGCTAATACTTCAACTGCCCACGCATCATTATTTCTTATAGTGTTGGAGACTCTTTGAAGTTCAATGTCTATATCTCTAGTCTTCACAGTGTGTGTTTCCTTGTATACTGATATTCTGTTTGTCTTCTCCAACGATTTTCCACAGAACAGGCAATCGGTCTTGAAGGAAAATGTATTTGATGATCTCAGAGTGGCTTGCTCAAAATATTCAGGGCTCATCTCGTTACGTTTGACTGCCTTTATGATACTAGGTTTTGTAAAGTCCTTTCTACATTTGATATGCACTTTTTGCCCTAACCTTACAATGACAGTTTCATTTCTCTCTGTAGCAGCTTTTCGTATTCCTTCAACTCCCTTAGCACCTATGGTTGCGGTTGGTTCAGCATCAAGGGGACCTTTACAAAAGACACATACATCGTCATCCATCATTATTAGTGTACACTGAAATAATACCAACCAATTTTATCTAAATACTTACGATACACATGAACCAATTACATACTAAAACACTCACTAAAGAAAAAACAACACATTTATATCGGTTGTGAAATTTATTTAGGAATTGTTTAATTGTTTTGGCTATACTTTAAAGCAATTAATATACATGAAAGATAAAATAAGAACATCTTATATAGTTTGAAATCAAGCGACTACAACTTGTGATCACTGAATTTGCTGGCGATATTAATTTTGTTACGAATTATGACGTATGTAACAGCTACGCAATCTTGATCCGAATTATGACGTATGTAACATACAAAAAGCTATATACTGCAACCTAGTTTACTTAACATGTAAATGTAAATTGAAATAGCCTTGAACAAACATGGGTTATATTTGCAAAGTTTGAAGTTGGCTCAACACTATATAAGTGGGTTTCCACACATTGATCTTTCAATACCTAGAATATGCACATACATGGTATATTCCAAAGCGAAAGTACATATTTTGCATTTATCTTATTAATTATTTGTAACGTTTAATATTTCAAATGTACTAATTTACTTCTATAAGAAACAATTGTTGTAGTAATTATTAGCAAACTACATAAAGAATATAGATTCGCTATTCAAAATATTTCTTAAACAAACATGCTATCTAATCCTAACAAACCTCTGAAATGCTAGATGAGTGCTATAAGAATACACAACTGAGGAATAGATAAAAGTTATAAATAATAATTACCCAATAATAAGGAGTATGGATAAGGCTGTAGTTTTAAAACAAATAATTGACAAATGTTTACGTTCTGCAAAACAATGATGTAGTTACAGAAAGGGAAATAACTCATGTAAAGAAAAGGATTACGCATATTAAAACCAACAGTTTTGCATTTCATACATTGAAAATTCAAAGGACACAGTCTGTGACAAAAACAACATCGTAATAAATAGTAATTACAGAGAAATAACAGTCACTAACATATTATTTGTATTTATATAGCTATTAACCTCCATAAATGGTGCCTCTGAAACAAATAATGCATTCTTGAAATAAAAGTACCAAAGTTATGTTATAGAACTTTGTAATGTACATTACTCAAATATTTATTTATTAAATCCTTCCAATGCTTAATTACTAGAAAACATGCAATAATTTGACTGTTTCTTATTGGAGAAAGAGTTTGTATAAGGCAATTCAGTAATCAGACTTCAACTGAATTGAATTTTGACGGCCATTTTGGATTATGGCGGCCATCTTGGATTCTAAGGGGATGTGAAAATCATCCAAAAAGATGCCGTTGATAAATATTTATCATTATGGAAGATTTGAAATGTAAGGAACGAACGGTTTTTAAGTTACACAGGGATTCCAGAAATTCGCAGTTTTATTCATTTTTTCCACCTTTTAACCCCAAAATCTCGCTTTTGCACCATAGGATTCTTGGGGACTTTTTTCTGGTCATTCTCTATCACATAAAGAACCAATATACCAAAAATGGCTTATGTACTAATTTATTCCCCAAAAGGCCAATTTTGAACTTTAGATGACTGGACTATATAGGTCTTTGGAATAAATAACCTGACGAAGGTGTAATCAATATTTTTCCGCGCGCTTAGAATGACATTTAACATTGCATAGTAAAAAGGTCAAATAAACCCGCCCACTATAAGTATATTATAGTGTTCATACATACGTATAGCCCTTGGTAGAAAGGTTACGGCCAGCACTTGTTATATACTATCAACAATGCTTTGCTAGGAAATATTTTTTTTAAGATATTAACACATATACTTGCAGAAATATGTTACCATGACAACTTACCTGACGTAAACATCAGCATTGAAGCGGTAAACTGAGAATAGAACTGTTTATAATGTAGCACGTGACTCACTCGTCCAATCACCAGCAGGGATGAAGTGATGACGTTAATAATCAGCACTATTGTCATCATTACTTGCACGCCAAGAAACCAACCTGAAAAGGATCGAACCATAACGAATAATAACATCCTCAAAGAATGGATGTTTTTTTATTTGTTTTGAACAAAATGACCTCTCGCTAAGGCCATAATGTCAATAAAGGCTATGTTTCTGTCTTTCCAAAAGGCCGCCTTTGATCACAGGTTTGTCTCCAAATATTAATGTAAGTTCGTTTTTAGACAGTTTCCCATTTGTAAGATCGTTTAAGAGTGAATAAATGAGTTATATAAAGGAATCATTCAATTGTAACTCGGCATTTGTGGGGGCGATTAATACAAAGTATTTGTAGACGACAAATATGTATTTTTGAGACCCATACGTGAAGCAAAAATGAAACTACATGCACAACTATAAGCCATCCATGACCCAGCATTACAATGACATTGTCATGTACCTTGTCACTAATTGTCTTGTTTGGGGAGCAAATAAATCAAAAGTTTGATTGTAGACAAGGCTTCGCTTCAGGCATGGTTAATGTGTACACTTTGACAATCAGACCGGAAGTTGTAAATCATTATTTTTGCATTATATAAATTATTATATTGTTTTAAAATTAACATCTAATGTTTTTCTTTTCTGCTCAAAGTATAATTATGTGACAATAAATAAGTGAATGACATCAGAAGTACATGTGTCTCTTTCAAAATTCTACGCATATGAAAATTTTTTTCAAAAGGACTCAACTGAGAGTTAACATAGCTATATTAAAAGGATTACACATAATTAAGAAGAAACGGAACAATACAATTAAATACAATATAATGAACTATCTTGTAATAAATATATTTGCCAAGTCTCGATCAGGCCATTTTATCTGTTATTTTATTTGTCATAATTCATGATTGGGCACTAACTCCATTTCTCGATTTGACAAAAATGTATGAAACACCTTTCCTTCTTTTGATAGAAAATGTTGTGAAATACAAAATTCAGTCGATAAACTATGTTATTTGTTTGTTGGTGGGGCATAATTTTAATGGCCTCGTGTACAATCAACACGTGGCATGTCCATTTCATAACCGTTGAACGCACGTAGTACCATCCTACCAAACGGGGAGTATATATACCCATTAAAGGTTTCCTCTGAATCATCCAATAGAATGAGGAATTTCTTCAGAATAAGCAAGAAATATAGCTCAAAAGTGAGATTAGACACCTTCGCGAAAAATATGAAAAAGATGTATACTTTTCAAATGGATTTTATAGTTCAGATACAAAGCATACTAACATGTAAAACATGTATATATATCGTGACTAGAAATGTTTATAAATAATTTAAGGTACTTATATAAAAGACTGCTAATGAATAATTAAATCATGCTATGTTTGGCTCACCAAAAATATCAATACAGACAGTGTCAGTTGATGGACAAAACACTGAAAACTTGTTTACTAGCTGTGGGTACTAGTAAACAAATCCTTGACCATAATATTATGTATGTATATATATGATAAATGTGTTTTGGTCCGTGTTGCCATTTTGGGCTTTAATAACCATTTTACACTATTCCTTCAACGCGCTAGCCCCTATGGGTAAAACCATTAGGTCTGCCCCCATAGTGTTAATATTGAGTTTTTTTGTTACAGCACATATGGTCGACACCAGGCATTATAACTATGAGTTTTTTTTTAAAGTTACGTAGTGTTAAACCAACTTGGTGCGAAACATGCCATTTAGAAAGTCGTAACCCTTGTATATGTCTATAATTATATTATAATAATAAATGTATTTTTGGTCCGTGTTGCATTTTATTTTTTTACCATTATACACCATCCTCAACGTGCTAGCCCCTATATATGGTTTAACCGTTGAGTCACAGTTTAACAAATATCAATGTTCGTTCGTTTTGGGTTTTACGCCCCATTTCAACAGTCAGAGTCATATGAGGCGGACAGTTCTCCTAGTGGAAGAACCAGTACCAGACTCCCATCCTCCGTAAGCAACTGCCTACTTTCTCACATAAAGAGACATATATGGTCGGTAACTGGGCTCGAACCTACGACCCTCTATCAGCGAGAGGTTACAGTGATTTGAAGTCACCGACTTTAACCACTGGACCATGGATCGAAGCGGGTCACAAATATCAATACAATACAGAAAGAGCTCGGGCTTTAAAAAAGATCAATTTAACATTATAATTATATATAACAAAAATGAAACGACTTATGTCAATCTTTATAATTATGTACCTGGATTCAACCAATCGAAGATCGGTTTATATTCGTAAGAATAAATCCAGTGGCAACCATCGTATAACTTTCCTAGCTGATCTCTGTCATATCCGAAATTGTGGAAGCACGCGGTCCATAGCCCGATTCTGAAAAAAAGTCACGAAGTCTTAAAATAATATTTAAAACAGTCAAACCTGAGAACAAAGGCCATCTTTGAGAAAAACAAAATGTGGCCTTTAGTGATAGTCGGCCTTTATTCGGAGGTAATTTTGTTCTAAATAATCAATGAATGTTGATATAAAAATGGCCTTTATACACAGGGTAGCCATTATTTGGAGGTGGCCGCTAAAACAGGTTTGACTTCTACTTGTTTTAAGTCTGATAAATAATCTACATCCACCTGAATCTTCTTCATTAGGAATGTAAGATAAGTATACACGTATATTTTATTATCCTGTTTTACTCAAAATAGAATGATGTACAATGTAACTTGTATATAAGGCCATCATTAAAAAATCTTTGTTTGGTGTAACCCTACACAGAGAATTTTCAGTGTGTAGGTAGGTAGGTAGTAAGGTAGGTAGTAGGTAGGTAGGTAGGTAGTAGGTAGGTAGGTAGTAGGTAGGTAGGAATTTTTTACCGTGAATAGAGTGTTTACATTGAATCAAAAATACCTGTCAAAATGCTATTTATATATTGAAAAAAAAGTACCCGAGAGGCCAAACAAAGTTGGGCAGGGCCGTTTTGGGTGAGTATGTAGCGAAACCCGAAACAAAATATTTTCTAAGGATGGCCTAAAATCTGTAGCTAACTCTGCAATCGTGGCTACATGTAAAGACCGAGAAAGTATGTTAATGTTCGTAGATATTTTAAATCTCATTTAATTAACAGACCCAAGTGTGGTTATAAGTATATATATATGAACAAGGGATCGTCTCAGTTAAAAGTTGGTTCTTACTAAAACCGTGACCTCGATCGGCATGAAATGCAGGAAAGATCACATGTTCGAGCTTCGGACTGGGCACGTGTTTTTATGTGATAATATTACTGAAAATACACAACCCAACAATTCAACTATCACCCATTAACGTTGATTATCACATTAAAATGCATGCTATGAAGTTGGCATTTCCCTATGATTCAGGGGACATATATATATGTAATTTCTGATTTAAAGGGGCATACCCTACAACTTGGTGCATCTAGAATCAAAGCAAAATGATGATAAATTAATTAGAAGCTTGTAAAAAAGCCGACGAAGAAAGTTTCAGCTAAAAATTCATCCAATTAGAAATGAAATCACCAAACAATATTAGTTTCCATAAAAGATCGGAAACTCTTTGGACTTTGTTGTACAATTTTTGGGTGGAAGTGATTTATTATTCTCAGCTAAGATTTTTGCGGCTAGTACCTAAACTAGTCATTTTATGACCCAAGTTCTTCTTGCAATTATCCATTATATATTGTTTTACATATACATCTAACACATTTTTACACTTTCACAGAATGTCAGTATTAGGGTATGTCCCTTTAAAGCTTATATAATATAATTATATACTGACTCTACCGTTATCTGTACACTACTAAACTTCATTATGCTAATTGCACTGTATCATTTTTTTAAATCACCTTTGAATGGAATTCATAAAAAAAACATGATTTTTTCTTGAACCAGATCCACACATGACTGAATAATCCATGAAGTCATGATACATGCCTATTTTACATGGGAATGGACATTCGTGGTTTAAATGAATGAAAATCGGAGGACAAAGTCTCCTATTTATGTATACCTACCTGTCAAACCTGGACTTAGCTTGTTCGAAGCTCTCCAGCCAGTGCGGAGTCGAGAAGCCAAGTATATGAAACAAGGTAGATAAAAGAGCCAGCACTGTACCAGACAAGGCGAGTGCTTTAGCTTTTACTTTCTGCATTTTTTTTTCAAAACTAATTTATAAACAACACAATTGTATGCACTAAGGTGATTCCTTCTATATCAACAATCCACAATTAACGATTCATTAATATTAAAACTCCATGTTAAGACAAACGAATTAATTCATGTCTGTAAAATGTACACACTATATGTATGTTAATCCAGATGTCTCCACTACAGTTTGTGATAATAATATTTCAACAACGTAACTGTGTTTTATGTTAATTAACAATTCAAAATTGTCATATGATAAACCTTAACACGAAGGAACGTAAACGAACAGTGGCCTACCACCTGTCACGTGTCGTGTCTAAAAATACAATTTATCGATTTACTAACTCAATATTTGCTATTAACAAAGAAATACAATATTGACTAATGTCAAAAGAAAACGCCGACAGTCGTAAATAAGGTCATTATACATTTTAGTTAACTATAAGTCTAGTATTATCAAGGTTTATGAGACATGCGTGTACATGTTTGATTTAGTATTACGTACGTTGTAAAAATGTAACTGAACACTGCCTATGTGACGTTTATCAGGTATATTTCAGCTAGTATGTAGTTATATTCATAAAATGTGGTCTGTTCATCTCAGATGTAGATAACACTTTATTTATTTACAACAGATTAAAAATTTGGGTCAAGATTGTGATGGTGTTATTTTTGAACACGTGGACAAGTACATGTATAATACACGATAAAGTTGGCTAGAACGTAATAAAACAGACACACGCATGTTTGTACCTTCACAACAACAAATTTACATAACAGCAACATATGGTGTTATATGTTTTATACAGAGGCGGATCCAGAATTTCAAGCTAGGGGGCGTACGTAATACTTAGGAAAGTAGACAGTGGGGTGCGGACCTCCCCCGCGAAAATTTTTAATCTGAAGAAGTGAAATCATGCACTCTGGCAGGGACCCTACATTACATAGTGTAGCGTTCCTGATTCTGATGAGTTATGGGTCCGTTTTCAAGAGCGCTTCAGAATTGGCATACAAATGCAATATAATAGTCTACAAATCGGCCTCATGCACTATCAAGTCCACGGAAAGATTGCAGCGAATTTTACAGATGAATCTAAAATGTGTGTATCACAAATATTCACCTCAGTGAACAGAACAATTAAAACGACATCTTGATATATCTGCATAAATTAAAATAAATTAGCAATTGCACGCAACGCGCATCAATTTTTATATGCAAGGGAGACAACTAAGACAGTTTACGAGATATACTCAACAGGATTACTTCCCTTATATGAAAGATTCTGCGCTATATTAAAGATAGTAGAGACTCGCATTTGAAACGAATACAATAATTGTAAATAAACAGTTACAGAAGAAAAATAAATAGTGAAAAAAAGCAAATAAATTGCAAAAATATAGTGCTAAACCTTACATGATGTCAAAATTTAACCAAACTTTAGAAGTATATTCAGTACAGTCAATTTAGTCAAGTAGTTGTTTAAAACAACAACCTGTTTTAGTCTATCAAAAAAAATTCATGACATGTAATTAATCTGTTGTTTAACAGCCCATTCACCATTTCTGAGCTGCCCCAGAGAAAATCATGTATTTATATCCTTACTCTTTTCAAACAGTTTTTCCTGGACAGTGGTTTCACCAGAGACGTTTAATACGTCTCTGGTTTCACGGTGTAAAGCACTATACACGCCGCGCCCCTTTTCCTGTGGCGATTTTCTAGACACAGAACTTGGCTCTGTTGTTGTGGTGGGAATTTTAAGTAATATAGATAAGAATTACAAATACAAGTACGACTTAAATAAACTTTTATTTTATTTACTCATAAAGATATATATTTATATACATTTCAACAAAAACTATAAAATAAAATCTACAGTGGTTTCATTTAAAAGCATGTGAAAAAAATAACCTGAAAATTAATATACACTCTGTCCAAAAAATCTGTGAGATTTCATTACCAATACAAAATGTGAGCTTTCTTTACCAAATCAAGATATGAAGATTTTGTACCAATATGATATAGTAATGCGTAAAAAATATCTGTTTCTGGTCACATGCTTATTATATATAGTGAAGGTAGGTACGGAAAATTTTTATACTGTTTTTTTTTCATGTGCGGAAAGATAAAAAAGTGACATATTGGATGTACCGCTACTAGGGCCTAATAAAATGTCTAAGGACTCTGGGAAAATTAGGGTAGGTCGGGAAACCAGAAACAAACATTTTTATACGCTAATCCATTCATTAGCCAATTAATTTACTGGGAAAATGATAGAATATATATAAAGAAAAATGAATTACAACAAATGCTATGTCAAATAAAGACTAGGGGTGCAGTTTGCATAATGGAATTCTTGAAGTCTGGGGCAAGAGTAATTCAGATTAGGCAAGCTTTAGAAAGCTGAATATTTTTTAAACATAGAATGTCCATGTTGTTTATACATGTATGTACCTGGGAGAAAAAAAAGTTGTGTACTGTTCTGTCCTGTCCCTATAAATGTCAACTATTGACAAAAACAGACAGACAGACGGACAGACAGACAGATTGCCATCCTAATATCCAACTTCATTAAAAACTAAATATCTAGCAGACAATACAAAAAATATTACTAAATGCATGTACAATTAAATATTTCTGTATAGATTAGTGCAGACACATGAAAAAAATTTTGGAAACTGACCGATAGCTTTCCATAGCTGTCACTCACTCTGACTGCGCCCATGATTTTTTATGTAGACCAAAATACCTCATTTTTCTACACCTGCTATACAAATGTTAAACTAGTTCCTGTTCCATATTGTAGTGCAAGTCTATGTAAGTTCAGTTTCATAGAGTACTTTCAGTACTTTGATTATATAAAAGACACACATAACAATAACTCAGTAGATTTAAATGCTAGCACAACTTCCTGTTCAATAATACAAAATGAAATAAATGGTTATGTCACTACAAAAAGATGACTAACAACACCAAATTTTTTCTACAGTTAAATAAGGCCCAATAAGAGCTTCTTATCTATAATCTATGTTCTAGGGGCTCATAATTGTACAAATAAATAAAGTTTCTACAACAAAGTTCAGTTAATAAATAATTATTAATATCAACAAAATAAAAATGCTGATTTGTAATGATTGGCAATATATTTAATTAATACACAAATGTGTTTATTTTGAATTCAAGAAAATATAATGTATGACAGAGTAAATGTGACTGCATACATCATGATAATAAAAAATCATAATTATCTGTAAAAACACGAACTCATGACACCAAAAGTTCATTTGAAAAAAAACAACAAGAATTATTACCTAACTACCTAATTAACTTCATACCTAAAAAGTTATGATTTTTAATTTATTTCAATAAGAAAACAACACTTTTTCACTGTACATAAAATTAAATTCAAAAATACCAGACATCTTATATCACAAAACATGGTCCAGAACTTGAAAAGGGGAAGGTTTTTGAAGTGTTCCAAATTGAACATTATCAATTTAACAAACAAGTATTTATTACTTCTATAATCATAATGCAACATTTAAATGGCACAAACAATATTTTCTCATCTCTTTTCTTCAATTATAGAACAAACGTTTCCCATCTCTGATGAAACCGGGTAACCCCAGTAAGGCATCTAAGACACATGCAGTCTTCGAATTAGTGGATTGCCCCCTGCCCAAAAGGATTTTTCCTTCTTTCAGTCTTTTGGGGGACAACCTAGTTTTAGAGAGTTTCCTTCATAAAGTATATAGTCAGGCAACCAGTCACAAAAAATTTATTCAAAGACTGCACATGTTGCATACTTAATAAAAATAGATTTTCAGAATTCTCAAAGATGCTTAAATACTTCATAATGCTATGAATATGATAACAGTGCAGAACTTCAAAATTACCAGTGAATATTTCCTAAGATTGGATCCAACACATCAACCTGTTCTGAATAAGACACAAAATAGTCAATAGATTAATCCCTGGTTTAATAGCAACCCCAAAGGCTTAAGTGGCTTATCAGTTAATCTGTAGAAAATCAATGCTTTTTAGCACTAGTGTAACTTTTTTGTTGTAAATTAAAAAGTTTTTGTTGTATCTGTTATCTTTAAAAACCATGTTAAAGCTAATAAAATTCTCTTTAATCTGATATAAATATCAGCCGTTTAAGCCAAGTTTTCATAAACTATATAAACCTTAGTAAATCAATGTTTTAAGGCGATGACTAACTAAACAGTTGAAATAAAGAAATAAATAAAATATGTTGAAGTTCAACAGATAATTTCTATAAAATAATAGGATTCAAAGATGATATTGTTTGTTTTACAATATACCTGAACAAAACTACCAGTATATAAGAAAAGAAAGAATGCCTGACACAAAGACTTTCGGATTGACCAATTAGAAAGTCCAATAACAAGACTACACAATATCAGACTGTCCAATCAGAGAGTTTGGTACAAAACCTTCCAGTGTACTATCAAATAGTCTAGCACTAAGGTATCCAAGTTGTTTTATGAATATCTTGAGCTGATTCAACTGTGACTGGACGAGTTGAAGATGTCTTCGGCCGTCTTCCTTGACGTGATGGCGGTCTACCATCTAAAGTCCCCGCCGAAGAATACTTAGAACTTGAAGCAGATCCCTCGCGAGTTAATTGAGCATAGTCCACTGGAGAAAATAAGTAAGGTTTCGGTTTTTTTACCTTATCAGCCCACGGGGCATCAAAAGAAGGCTCTTCTAACCGCGGTCCAAATAATGATTCGTCACAAAATGAAGGTTTTTGTTTGACAGGTCTGTAGCGGTTTAATCTGTCCAAATCTATAGAATGACTATTTCCTTTATACACACGCTTCTCAGAGTGACTAGTGACAGTGTCCCTACCCTCAGGCACCCAAAGCAGGGGACGCATTCTGGACTTTTTCTTCGTATCACTGTCAGTTTTACTCCTGGGTGTGTTCGCCCAAGGTGGTTTGAAATTTATCACATTTTCGTTTTTTGAATGCTCGGAAGCAAATAATAGTTCATCTACATTTGATTTGTCAGAAATTACACGGTATCCGGACTTTGGACGATTTGATGTACGTGACAATGGTCTGCAACTTTGAGCTGACGGAGGCCGGGTACCAGTTAGTTCTAAATCCATCTTTACTATGTCATGTTTAACGATTATCTGGGGAAAAAAACACATTAATATTAATATTAGCAGTCACCTATAATTAATGATGTAAATTTTATAATATAGATCATATAAATTATAATCAAAAACTGAAATAATTGACATACTGAATTTGAAATGATCACAAAATCAATTAGATTGTTCGACCATTGGTAGTTTATTTGTCATTTAAATTTAGAATATTTATGGCAAATATGTCAGTCATGTCCAACCGATCAGCTACTGGCACTGCATCATGAGCCGTGTCTGAATAATGGTTCAATACAGGAGACATATGACGCATGGTTTTATAATTTATAAACTTTGCAACCGTGTAATATATTAAGTTTACAAAAGAAAAAAACACACCGACAAGTTACCAACACAAGTATTAATACGACGCCGAGTCAGTAGCACCTTATCACGGTACCATTTTTGCAAACCTCAGTCAAATTTGCTAAATTCAATACACATTTAATTAGAGTACCTGTCTCCCATGTAAACAATCTTGGTCACGTGACAATGATCGAGACTTGTGAAATACGTTATAATATGGAAATATTTAAAAAAAAATTAGCTAAATTGGATATATTGGCAGTGAAAAGCAAAATTGTATAGCTTATTTAGTCAAAATACAATGAAAATAATAAATATTTGCAACAATATTTAATTGAGTCAAAGATTATGAAATGACAAAAAGATGATGCTAGTTCATCCACAATGGCCCCCCCCAGAACATTAAATGTCACGCATCTAATGGAGTTTCACCTATTGAATGTATGAAAATGGCGGACAATATGAATATTCATTTACTTGTGATTGACTAGTGGTGGTGATCAGGTAGTTGTATTAACGGTAGACTCTAAATACAACTACATGTGATGACTAATACCACAGGTGAATGTGTGGGAATACATTTTGATATATATTAAATTGTGGCTCGTTTGAGGCTATTCAAAAGAGAGAATTGACACTAAAATAGGATATAATAGCATTATAAAAAAGTGAAATGGATCTTATTGTGAAGTTTTCGCATTTGTTATTATTACCAGAGACATAGATAACAGAGATAAGCAACTTCAGTTATTACCTATGTAATACCACGCATGACTGTTACTTTTCCCAAAAATTGCTGATTTTGTAGCAAGTAAAACTTTTTACCTACTAATAACACATGCACAAATTTTACATTTTCGGAAAGTCTATTTAAACTAATTAATCTATAACTGCCGAGTTTTTCAAATATCAATATTATTGCGCCCTTGTTTATACTACCTACTTATGCAATATTTCTAAAAAAAATATCTACTGGTACCAATTTGTTTTCAGGCTGATTACATTCTAGTGGGTATAGCTAAAACTAACTTAGAAAATGTAATAAAACATTATTTCCAACAGAAGTCAATTAAATGTTCAGACTTTCAGAAAAACGTATAATTTATATATGTATTTTATTTAGTTTTCGAGTTTTACCTGCTACATAATCTACAAAATGATGTCATGCGTGATATTTTAAGTTGCCAATCATGCAGTCTCTGTTATTACGGCATATTGAAATTTACAGTGTGTTTTAAAATCTTACAGAATACAAAAATAATTATGTACTGCCATTAAACGTTTTTAAAATCACCAATGTATCATGGATATATATTATGTTAGATTAATATGGTAAAGATACACATGTTAATAAAACATGGTAGCAAACACTTGAAATAAGGTCCATGGCATGTACATCCAAACTGAGGATGACACAAAAAACTGAAGGTTTCCTTTGCGTTTTTCCAAGTTCATTTGACATGTTAATAGCAAGAGGAAAATAATATATACCCCATGCGGGGCTCGGACCCACGACCTCATACATTCCTCCTGTCATTTTATTCAAAGTAATTCATTTATCTCGACATCCAGGTGCTTTAGACTTAAAAGACTTTGATTCACCCTAGCTCTAGGATTGTAAGGCTAACGTCACACACTCACGGAACCAAACACTATACTATCATGCTATAGTACCATAGTCCGCTCTGCTACAGCTAGTTATATAAACAGAATAAAATATATGCATGGCACCTTAATTAATTGGTTGCATTATTCATGTTTAACTGTGTGAGAAGGCAATATAAAATGATACTTACAATGAGTGTGTGGTCTATGTGTGTCCTCTAACACACCCAGAACATAGATATCCAGTACCTACATTAGATACGTGATGCCGCCTTGTCTCGCTCTTGGTACTCTTTTGTTGATATATTGTTCTTTCGCTCATTTAAGTTTTTCTAGATGGTAATGAATAGATTTTGTACATTTGTATTTTATTAGGCAAGCCGTTTAAGCATTAGGTTAACAACTTCCAAGAAATGATATAACTGATAAAATCACACATTTTAGCGAATGTGTGCAAGTTATTTTAACTTTTTCAGCCGATACGCCTGACTTGAATGTAAAACTAGTCATTACTATCATATCACACAAGGTGGCGCTAATGTTACAAAATGGCGTCTTTACATGCTGCCGGTGAATTATTCTACTAAAATATAGCATTTATCAGCGACGCACTGTGTTGCATGCTGTATATGTTCGTCAGATAAGGTAAATAGGTACTTACGCGATATTTTTTACATTTTGGCGAATGCCACATTTATTAACACCTAAATAAAAGTCCATTATTACTAGTTTCACTTTGAATTCGTATCGACTACGTTTTCATTACGTTTTGTCTACGAAATCGATTGCATGATTTTGTTGTTAATTTTACTTGTGTTCATGAATCATATTATTTTCGAAATGGTATTGTGTTTCTGACGATAGATTAGGAATGCTTCCAGCAGTTTTATCCTCTAATCAGTGGCAAATTTAATATTTATATTTAAAATGTTTTATCTCAGCTGCACTAATACATGGCTAATACATTACCGCTGAACAGAGTTTCTGACTTCTCGCTTAAGATCTTTTAATTTTATATTTATAGATGTCGGAGCAGCAGAAATGCCCTCGATGTCTGAGCGAGGGTAAAACGAGCCAGCTGAAGACTTACCAGATCAATCTTGATGAAGCTATAGTGCTGTGTAAGGATAAACAGGTTAGTTCTAATGTTGATTGACTTTGTCTTTTTCCACTTATAGTATGCACAGGGTTCTCTCTGGAGCATTATCATGCATGGTGAACTTTATAATATAAGGGCGTTGTGTGACTTGTTCTGAAAAGGTTTACATGTCATTTTGGTGTAAGTTACTCTCAAGGAAATATTGCCTGATATTTCCTGACTTAACGCATAAGATAAAATTGAAGAAAATTGATCTAGCCAATGTTTGATCATCTAAATCTTGTCTGATTTGTCAAACCACTTCCAGAAGGTTAAATTGATACTCAGTGTTACTTAGACCATACATGATTTTCTTTCGCTTAAAATTAACACTATATGTACAGTCAAACCTGCGAACGAAGGCCATCCATGGGAAAGATGTGATTATATGGCCTTTATTTACAGATGGCCCTTATCCAGGGACATATTGTTCTAAATAATCACTGACTGTTTTTAATGGAATAGCCTTTATTCACAGGACGGCCTTTATTTGGGAGGTGGCTGCTAAATTAGGATTGACTGTAATGTATGATCATGTTCCTAGAAATTTGGTTGGTGAAACTATTTACTTTAATGTTTACATATTTCTTAGCCTAATTTTACTTATTTAAATTTCTGTGAACATTTTCAGTCTGTTACTCGTCTATTTCGCAGACTGTGTTTGGATTATTTTTGTTGATATTTTATTACTTATGACTGACCATTTTACTGTTTTTCAGTGTACATACCCATTTGACCAAAAGCAGGAACCTGCATCAACCACATTCCAGAGAAGTTTGTCAAAAATTTCGAGAAACAGCTCATTACAAAATAATGACAAGGTGCTTGAATCACAGCAAACTTTACAGAATAAAGCAGCTTCACAAATGAGACAGAATGGAAAGAAGTTGCAAAATGGTGATATAGGTGAGTGTTCTAATTTTGGGCCTTTTTTCCAAACATTGGGACAGGGCCTAAGCCTTTCATTTTGGGAAATTCAAGCACGATATTTGGCCAAATTTTGAGAAGTTTAGACTTAACTGAGTTTGAATAGCATTGTATTTTTGGGTATTTCTTGCCTAAAATTGGAAAAAACAGCCTTTTTGCAATTGTGAAGTTACCGAATTTCAGCCTCTGTTATAGAAGGAAAAAAAGCCCTGATGTGTATCAAGGACTTATATACATACATGGATTCGTAACTGCTAAAAATAGATCAAACGATATCGTTCGGCGATCCCACAATGCATTGCTATATACTCGGCAATGTCCGACAGCTGTATTTGGGTGTTTACGAATTTGATTATACTAATAAAACTCTGGCAATTGGGCACGGGAAATTGGTAAAGGATGCAACAAATTCTTTAAAGATATTGAGATACATTTATAATCCACAAAGTCTAAGTATAAGCATCGAAAAAGGCATCAGTCGAACATTTTAAATTCCAAGATGGCGGACATCTATTATAATCCTTTCGTCTCCGAGATTAAACATTCGGAATACCACGGATGTTTTCGCTGTTATTATCATTCGGATATCACGGATTTTTTCGTATTTTCGCTTTTGTAAACAATAGCTTGTATTCCCGTTGTTTCACGTCTTATTATCGCGGGATTTGATTACTTTAAACTGTTAATACGGAAGTTGCGAATCCATGTATGTATATAAGTCCTTGTGTGTATGTATATATATATTTATTATTATATATCATTTTCTATTTTATTAATTTGAGCCTTTTAGTGATCTATATTGTGCTGATATTAACTGACGCTAAACCATCTGATCTATTTTCTCTGTAAAGCGTTTAATTTTAAAAAAAATATTGACATATTTCAGGCGTACAGACGGAGGCTACAAAGTTGAAAAGGAAACTGAAGTCATCATTTCTTTGGCGTAAACAACATACTTTAACATCTCTATCATCTTCAAATGATGTTTCTCTTTGCTTCCAAACTTTTCATCCACTATCAAATGAAGTTAATCGCCAAGACAGTAATGGATGTGAAACTAAGCCGTGGAATTGTTGCAATGGCTCAGACGGTGCTTCAGATAAGGATTCTTCAAACTCGAGCCAAGATGGACTAGATTCAACGACAAACATTAGTGTGCCCTTTCCTTCACCTCAGTGTATGAATAATGTCGGGACATCTTCACTCTACCAAGGTTTTCAGTTTGGTATTGAGAGAAAACCTGACTCCAATCTGGCCTGTCTTACGGATCAACCGACTGAAATTATTAAAGGAACAGATCAGGAGTTTTCAGAACTTCATTCTAACATTAAAACACAATATAAAGATACTCTTTCTACTATACCAGGTTTCCAGTTGAGTGCATCTGATTCAACTACAGTCAAAACTAAACCTTTGATAACGGAAAATTCTAAAACTATAGTCAGTTTACCAACTGCTAGAAAAGTTCTTCCATTCAATAATAATAGTCAGGTTGCTTCAAAAGTTAACTGTTCCAAGAATTTACCAATACTTCCCAATCAGAAAACTGTCATTGACTTTCATAACAACTATACTGTTCATCCTCTCTTGTTTCCACAGTGGAAAAATCGTGATGCGTTATGCTGGTTAGATGTGATTCTGTGTTTACTTGTTCACAATGAAAAACTGAAAGGTCTTGTACTGGATGAAAAGATTGATCAGGAAAATGTTGTTTATAAACTAATCACAGCTCACAAGCAGGCCTGTCAGCTAATCAATGGAAACATGAGCAAGACTGCTGACACTGATAAATCTTTCAATGATTACATTGACCAAAGTTTTTCAAGTCAAAACATTACTGCTAATCCGCATATGGTTCTAGATAAAATAGCTGCTCAATCAATGTGTACAGATTCTGTGACTAAAATAGGAAACTTATTGGATGATGTAAGAGAAAATATGTGGCTTAAATTATTTCCAAAGTTGAAATGTGAAAAAGGGAAGCCGGAGAGTCCAGTATTTGCCTTACCATTATTACTGAGTGAGTCATCTTTTGTGGAGAGCCTCTTCAAGATGGAGTACAGGTTAGTATGTTTGAAATCATTATAACTCGGGGTAACATAATATTCTGCTGTTAGGCTGAAGTTATCTTGTGGTATTTGAGTTTATTTTGTTTATATTGAGTTTTACGCCCCTTTTCAACAGTGAGAGTCATATGAGGCGGACAGTTCACCTAACCATCCTGGGAAAAACCAGCATTGGACTTCCATCCTTCGTAAGCAACTGCCTACTTCCTCACATAAATGGATAAAGGCATAGATACATGGTCTTGTGCCAGTATCATTTTAAATATGCTGTATAGTTTTAATATCCTTTTTAATACTTGCAGTATTAAGTGGGTGTGTAATTTGCTGTTGTACAAGTCATTTTATTTACATTTAAAAATAATAAAATGCAAAAAGTTGCTTACCAGATATTTTTTAAAAATGACACACTAAGGCTCTTTCTCTATTCCATAAAAAAGACACTTTTGACATTTGCATTGTATTGTTAAAATTGACATTTTCCCTACTACATAATGGATGCCACTAATTGAACTTTTATTTACATTTTCTTTCAGGTTTGTGTACAATTGTTCACAGTGTGAACATGAAGAGATATCGCAACATTCAAACTGTGTTCCAACATTTCCTGCTGTAGCGCATGATTTCAGTATTACCTCACCTCAACATATGAAGAGTTGTCCACGCTGTGGTTGTAAGAAAGATAGAAGGACTTTGATTTATGAAAGGTAAAGAGGTCATTAAGATTATATTAGGTAGTTTTATTAGGATTGTGGTGAATATTCTACAAACGTGCCTCATTGATGTAATTTTCCCCCATTCCCCAGCACCAAGCATCTCCTTTTCCCTAAAATGGAACTTTGAAGGTAGTCTTAAAAATTTGTGTTCATTATATTTATAAACAGAAATGAGCCCAAACCTGTAGTTCTATGGAGATGTTTGGTAAAAAGTCATTTGTTTCTTTTCATTAAAAATAGATTCTAGGCTTAAGTCTTCGGATTATTTTGGGATTTTTAGCAGTATATTGAGCATGTTGGATTGCATGGATATGAATTTTGTGTAGTACTAGTGTAATTTAATTAAATTCACTTGAATACAAAACGAATATATGAGACATCTTGTGCCAGTAAGTAGCTAAAAATCTGTTAAAAAGCATAATATTATTGTAAAGGAATGAACTATAGATATATTATTAATCTTCTTTCAAAAAAATTCCAAAATAATTTATAGTTCAATGTCTTAAAGTATGTTCATAAATGTATTTATTTTAACATTTTAGGTTACCTGCAAGTTTATTCATGCATTTTATGGAAGGATTACCTCACACTGATTTCAAGGCTTTACAGTTCAGTCACCATGGAAGCACATACACAGTGACAGGTGTTGTACAGTATAAAAGGGAACCAGATCATTTTGTTACATGGCTTCGACATCCATTTGGTAAGTGTCCTAGTTTACATATTTCATAGATAATTAACATAAGCTTGTCCATTTCAATTTCGAGTTTTAATGAATCACTTTTAGAAATTTTCAGCATTGTCATTATTATACCCCCGCAAGTGGAAGTTTGAGAGGGGAACTTGAGGGAGTCATTTTGTTGGTAGGGTGGCTTGTCTTTAAATGAGTGATTTTCACAAATGCATTTGTTTTATAAGTTTCTGAATGAATACAGTAATGAAATGTTTTATGACTTGTATGTTTGTTTTATACTTTTCAGACAACAAATGGATGAAATGTGATGATTTGAAGGCCATGATGTGTAGTTATCAATCAAATCCTCCAAGTTTTCCCTCGGAACAAGTTCATATCGTCATGTGGGAAAGAATAGACCAAGTGACCGACTCGACTACACTGGTTGTGGACAGAACTCTTGCCCCAGTTGATGCTTCAAAAAAATTAGTGAATGAAAATAAATCATGTTCAAAATTAAAAACTAGTGACCGTATATTTAAAAGTCTAAATACATCTTTACAGTCCTGTTTATCGAAAAAAGATTTCAGTTTAAACAAAAACACCAGAGGTACTGAGATTAAGACTGACTGTAAAAATGTAAAACAGAATTTACTGTCAGATACCAACAGATGTTCAGCATTAAGTACTGAGTCCTCGGATTCCATTCTGTTGCCAAATTTTGTGTCGTTGGCACCAATAACGTGTAACTTACTAAAACCTGAACCAAAACAATTAGATAAGTTATCAAACGTGTCAGTAGAAAAATCTGATATTGTAATTGGTCAAAAAACGGAAATTAAGAAGAGTGAGATGTTAAACTCTGATTTTAATCGGTGTGAAATTAAAGGAGAAAGAATGTCTATACAGCCCTCTTCAGTGTTTCATGTACCGACAAAATCTGTTGTGTCCGATGCTTGCCTTGACTACAAAGATGGTGAAAACATTCAGCAAAGTTCTGTGAGTGTTAGTGATGCTCTACCTGCTGCTGATACAAAATGTACTACACAAGTGATTGATGAAGTAAAAAATAACAATTTTAGAGATTCTGAAAAACTTGAAATATTTCCTGAAAAAATGGAGAAGTCAGTGAAAAATACTAAAATTGATGCTCAGAAAAATGACAGTAATTCCAAAAAGGGTATTAAAGAAATAACTAACACTAAATTAAATGAAACCTCTTCAAGTGTGAAAAAGGATAAGAAGGGATGTTCAGGCAGTAAACCTGAGATTATTCATAGGGATGTTACAGAATTAACCAAAACTGATTGTTCGGGAATTAAACAAACTAATAAATGTGATTCAAATGTGAAGAGAAAGTCTCGTTTTAAAATTCCCATTCCCTCTGTGAAGAAGACATCTATTTCTAAAGACGCTTTCTTCACTCTGGATTCTGGGCGGAAGAAGTCAAGAGCGTTTACATTCAATTCTACCTCAGAATCAACGATCATGTCTCCTAGTCTTACGGGAGATGTTTCAGTCCTGAATTCAGTCAAACAATATCTGATCAGTAGAACTACAGATAGATTAGTTCCTAAATGTAAGTTTGAAGGAATGGACCTAAAATCATCTGGTATAAGTAATTTTTCAGAGTTAGTATTACCAAGATCAGAATCAAGCGCTGATCAGTCCGTTGAGACAGTCAGTAATAGTGTCGATACCTCTGTGTCTACTCTGTCGAGCTCCGGTGACATGAAATCTTCATTTGAGATTAATAACCATTGTGATAAAATTAAAGTCAGTGATTTAAAGAGGAAATCAGACTTTTCGATGATTGAAAATAAAAAAAGGAAAAAATTCCTCAAAACTAACTTATCAGAAAATGCAAATTATTCTGACCCAGGCACGCATAATATAGATGTCAACCAAAGCCTTGCTAGTCATACCATGAAGAAGTCAAGTGAATACGAACATGTGTCTGTGGAAACAAAAACTGATGCAGAAAAAAGATGTGATGATGTTAGTGTTGAAGGAGATTGTAAAGATACAGTGCTACAAGATTTATACGAAGCTTTAGATATCCCATATCTTTCTGTCAATGACTCAATGTCAGATATTACAGACATGAATGAAATTTTAGATTGTTTTAAGAGCTAATGTATTAATTATTTATGTCAAAATATAATATTAAAAAACATTTGCTAAGATTTTACTGTGTCTGTGAATGGTTCTAGTAAAGGAAGCCGTTAAAATCAACTTTCTTGTTAAATCATTGAATTCCAGTCTTATATTAATTGTTAATACTTACAATTTTTAGCTCGGCTGTTTCAGAAGAAAAAGTCAAGCTATTGTGATCACTACGGCGTCTGCGTCAGCGCAAAATTTTAATGTAGCTTATAACTCGGAAATATCACTGAGATGCTGAACAGATGAGCGTTGGCACAGCTTGCGGCGCTCTTGTAAACTTGACACTGACTTGCTCATTCTAGTGATAAAATGTCGCTGCACAAACAATTCCAAATATGGTATTACTATTAATTATCTGATGTACTTGGTGTTTTTGTTATTGTTAAAAATATCAGGTTTTTGAAAAATTAAATCTCTGAATAACATGGCCATCTTTGACCGATATTGTTGACTTACCCTGGTGTACAGAATTCTCCAGAAGCCGTTGTAGCCGGCAATTTCGCCTTCTACCAGTACTTAAAAACATAGTGCCAGCAACATTTTGGCAATCCAAAGAAAAACTTACAGCAAAATTTATTGTAAGTTATATTACATGTACCTAACAATGGCAACAAATGAAGATTTTCATTCATTTATAAATTCAACTTTTCAAGGTAAACAAAACATGGAGAATATGATCTGAAGATGAATGTTTTACAAACAACTTTAAGATTGAACATAAGAACTTTGACTCTACATGTATTAACTGACATTTTAGGCTACTTTTTGTACAGCCATGTTGTAAACTAAAGACAAACAATATAAGTTTTAACATAAACAGGTGTCTGATGACTCATGATTTCTGTTATAATTAATAGCTTTAAACATTCGAAATTGTAGTAACAGAAGGTGGTCAGCTGTGAACTGTAAAATTTGGCTATGTTGAACAATATTTCTGATTGATTCAGTTCTAGAAGAACACTTGGTTGCTATGGCAACTATTTAATTTTCAGAAGACTGACTTGCACATCTCCGCATTTACAAATTCTGAAAAATAAAAAAATGAAATACATTTTCAGACTCATTGAAATATTAAAGATTTTTAGCTGTTAAGTCTATCTTATGCAATCTTAATAGACCAGAAAATTAAATACAGAATGTGAACAGTTTTTAGAAAAATTGATAAAATGACTACGATGCTGTATCGACCGCCCGAAAGTACAGAAATTGCCTGGTTGTCGCATATCCTCGATTCGGTCACAAGCAGTTGGGTTGGAATCTTAATTCAACGTTTCATAACAAATTGTCTCGAACTGATTCTAAGACGTGTACAGACCGAGGCTTATTAATGACATGTTTAGCAGGGTTCTCATTGGACATTAAAAGTTAAGGGTTAAATATGACCCTTGGCTGAATATGATTTCAGATATCTGCAAATAATTATTACATCAAATTTGAACCTTGATAAAAATACCATTTTAAAGGTGGAAGACGAGCCCTGATTAGTGAGTTAAATCATTACTAGCCAGACAAATCTTGATAGTGGATATACAGTGCAACCTGTCCAAAGCAACACCCTTTGGGAGATCAAAATTATGTTGTTGTTGAGAGGTTGTTGCTCTAGAGAGGTAAAATTGACAGTTACATTGTGCAATGGGAAAAAATCATGCTGTTGCTGCAGGGAGGTTGTTGCTCAAGAGAGGGTCGCTCTGGAGAGGTTGTACTGTATGTTTATGATACTTTGGCATAAAAATACTAATAAAAGATATTATGTCTTACCTTCATAGTCAATTTTACCATCATTATTTTTGTCTGCTTTTTTCAATATGTCGCTGATTTCTTCATCAGTAAAATAATCCCCAGTTTTTGATAGTGCATGTTTTAGCTCTTCCGTAGATATAAAACCATCTTCGTCAAGATCTAACACTTTAAAGGCAGTTTTAAGTCGTTCCTTCTCATAGTCTATTGATATCATTTTTGTTTTCATCACATTAAAATATTCATCAAAATCTATATAACCATCGTCTGTAAACATAGAATAAATAAATAATAACACGAAATGACACAAAACAAAGTTAAACATGCGAATTAAGACACCAAAGAGAGAAGAAATACAATCATGTATGTCTGTTAGGAACAGAACTTTGATTTGTATTCAGGGGTGCAATAATATGGTCAATTATTCAGCCCCCTTTCTACTAAGAAATGGAGTATATTAAATTGCTTTGCACATGTCGGTCCGTACCCAAACCTTGAGAACTATTTCGCCTAAGCTCTTCAAATTTGATTGAGAGAGTGATCATCACATGTAGATGACCCCTGTTGATTTTGAGGTCAGTACGTCAAAGGTCAAGGTCACCATCACAGTGACCTTCAGCACAAAAACCTTGTCCGACAAGTAAAAGCCAAGGGTTGTAGGGGGAAATTATGGTCGACTGGGTAACCAAAGACAAACAATTATTTTATGCCTTAACAATTTTTACATCTATGAGATAATGGAGAATACTAATGTCTTACCATTTTCATCATGTTCTCCTACAATGGTGTCTACCTCGGATCTTGTAGGATTGAATCCAGCCAGTCTGTACGCACGTGCTATCTCATGTTTAGATATTCTACCGTCACCATTTTCGTCGAGAGTTGAAAATGATTGAAGTATCACTGAAAGAGGATAATATCATGTATTCACCTAAAGATGCACGTGATACTGATCACGTGTCGTCATGGTTCCTTTGACACGTGTGTGCAAAGACTCACGCAACTAGTCAAAGTTTATTTGCTACGTATATTCGTTTTTTTACAAAGAAAGATGCGCCCTCCACAGTCGATAGCTAGAATATCCAAAAACAAGGACACCATCATTGAGTAGTTTTAAAACAAGGAAATAACTAGAGTGTGCACAATGGCATTATTAAAGTGTATATTTTAAACAATGAAATAACTAGAGTGTGCACAATGACATTATTAAAGTGTATATTTCAAACAAGGACGCTACAATTAAGGACTTACATTTAACTTGGTCTTCTCGCAAGTCTGGGTCCTTTGTTAAACATTCATCAATTTTCCTGAAATAGTTTAATGCAATTTCTTGAGCGTTGCATAGCAACAGATTAAGTGAATGCTTGTTATACGACAAATTGTTTTAAGCTCTAGAAAAAATGCAGTATACTAAATAATTATAATTAGACTCTTCTAATAAATAAAGTAAAAACTATCCAAAAGACTGGAACCTTACTGCAGTACAAACTTTGCTATATTCTTTAACCATTACTTGATGTGTATGTAATTAACTGAACATTTTTCTACGATTGTGCAAATATTTTTTACGCGATTTATTGAATACACTCGTTTATAGACAAGAGCAATACAAACGTAATAAATAATCTTTCATAAACTTTATTAGAAGTCATCGAAGATAAAAACTTGATTTGGGTTGAATTTTCCACAAACTTATTTTCTCTATGTGTATTTTTTTGTGATGAATTCATGTTGCAATAATTTTGTCTATGTTTTCTTATCACACGTTTACTCGTACATTGAATGTAGCTCGCTCTTGATGAGTACATGGACTCCCTACATGGGTTCCCGTTCCATGTTCCAGTGCACCAACGGTTTTGTACACACAAGTCAATGGGAACCAGTTTAGGACTAAGTTTCCACCTAGAGTTACCGTTCTTGATACAGTATACTTGGTCTCTTTTTCCACCTAGAGTTACCGTTCTTGATACAGTATACGTGGTCTCTTTTTCCACCTAGAGTTATCGTTCCTGATACATTTCACCTATACTCCTGGGAGTAAAACAAACAATACACCTTTATGTCGAGATTTGTTCTTGCAGAATCTCTGTTCGTACTCTTTTACCCCGAGCCAATAGATTCTAAGCAATGGATTTCATAAAACAATCCAATTTTTCAATTGTCATTCAAGTAATGGATTTGTTGTTTGCGTGAATTCAATACATGAATACAAACCAGTAGATACAACAATACTTATTGATTACACCATTGATGAAATAATTATTTCTTTGTACATCAGTGATAGAATTTCACGACAAATTGAACAACCTAATGGGAAATAGCCTTTTTTATCTCCAACACGAAGTTGGTATTGACCCGAATTTGTATAGTCTGAAATTAAATGCATTTAAATACAAAATGTATACATATAATCTAAGCGCTTTTCACGACTGATGGTAAAACAAATAAACGGTAGGTGATTTCTGTATAATGTGCCTAAATGGCAAACACATTCAAGTGGAGGTACAAAACATGAGCATTCAATGTTTAGCACATTAATGTACTTTCTAAATGATTGGCTATACTTTAAGCAGATATGTTGCCACACGTGATTACCACGTGCTTTGATAAAGTAGAAATAATGTTGTCACACATTCTTTCCACGCGATGTGTTAAAGCAGACATAATGTTGCCACACATTCTTTCCACGCGATATGTTAAAGCAGACATAATGTTGCCACACATTCTTTCCACGCGATATGTTAAAGCAGACATAATGTTGCCACACATTCTTTCCACGTGATATGTTAAAGCAGACATAATGTTGTCACACACGAATACCACGGGGTATATTAAAACAGACATAATGTTGTCACACATGAATACCATATGTGGTATATTAAAACAGACATAATGTTGTCACACATTCTTTCCACGTGATATGTTAAAGCAGACATAATGTTGTCACACACGAATACCACGTGATATGTTAAAGCAGACATAATGTTGTCACACACTAATACCACGGGGTATATTAAAACAGACATAATGTTGTCACACACGAATACCACGTGATATGTTAAAGCAGACATAATGTTGTCACATACGAATACCACGGGGTATATTAAAGCAGACATAATGTTTTCACACATGAATACCACGGGGTATATTAAAACAGACATAATGGTGTCACACATGAATACCACGGGGTATATTAAAACAGACATAATGTTGTCACACGTGACAATAAGGTCTGAGGCTCTGTTTGCTACAAGCTCGCGTAAGTATTGAGTTTTGACCAATTCCATGGCCACTATGTTTCAGGTTGCTGTAATGTGGTACAAATGTATATGAATCCCCAGATTTTTTCAGAATCAATGAAGAAACTCTATATTACGCAATATCGAAATAAGAAGTATACATGTACATGTGTGTGATTTAATTAACTTAATTAAAGCAATAAACTAAAAGATGCCAAAAATGTTATAAAAAAAACTCGGGGTTAGTCATACACGCATACAAACCTTTGGTTAATAATATCCATCTCATTAAGTCCAATTTGGTTCCAATAATGACAATTAATGTAATAAAAGTTGAATCAAGGCCGGATCACATTAATCCTATTGAGGACATACAAAACTGGATTAAGTTGGTGATATCCCACGATTTATTTCCTTTATACCTATATAGTATGTATAGCTAGTGGACTATGTCTAATTATTTGTTAATAAGTTGAAAAAAAAATATCCCCTCAACTGGGCTAAGCTGGACATTATAAAATTAATATTTTATAAAAACATTGATTACTAATACTGATTAGCCCTATTGATCCTCCTTCACAAAATAATTAAAAGTAACAGACATGTAATAGTTTTTTCTTGTTATTTAAAGATATTTTCATGGACCAACGAGGAATCTTGTTTTTTCCGATTTGTTTGTTTTTCGGTCAGTTTTGGTATCATCACTGTGTGCTATTTTCTTAAACATGCTTAAGCTTAGGACAAATCCATGTACCGTGATTGTTCTAAATTATAATGTTCACACGAATATAAGCTGTGTATGTATGCAGTGCAACCTCTCAAAAGCAACTTTCCTTGGCTATAGCAAAACTATGTTGTTGTGGAGAGGTTGTTGCTCTAGAGAGGTTAAGATCATAGTTAAATCATGCGGTGGGAAAAATCATGCGGTTGTTGAAGGGAGGTGGTTACTCAAGAGAGGTGTACTCTGGAGAGGTTGTACTGTATTTATAAATTTGAAGTGTTTCATTTTTTTTACGATTTAATATTCTGTCCACTGACCCAAAAATGATCGCCACTTGGCGTGAAGTTTTGCATTGATCCGCATGCACGTGTATGATCATAGCCTTTTCTCATGCAATTATAATCACTGTACGTATTAGCACGTGGAAATATAACAGATGTTTCTCCACGTGGAATAATCACGTGTCTAGCCAAATTGTTTCCACATTTAAATATTTATAATCACGTGATTCTATTTTTGAAACTCAAGCCGATCCAGATCTCCGATCTCAAAATCTCATATCTTGTCTTTTTAAAAAAAAATTAAGTTAATTACGATCAGATAATATGACATTATTGATACATATTAGTCAGACAGTATAACTGATCTGAATATTTACTTAAATATTAATCAGTTCTATCTTCAAACCATAATACTTTGAGAATGGAATAGAGATTTAAGCTCAGAGATTGTTCTCAGGTTTTATAAATTCGGGGCCAGGAAATTCCATGCTCATAGACTAACTAATGAAAAAAAACTAATTTAAGGGTTTTATCGACAATTTATAGATAAGTTACATCTGCCTTATGTCTAAATGCAGAAAATGCCATGATAGCAAAATATGAACTTATAAACAAAGTTGTGATATTATAATCTTATGAAAACTTGAGCAAAGGTCTAATTATGGATTCTACTGTATACACAGAAAATAAATGCAAATCATATAATTCGTTAAACTTACCTCTCAAATAGAGATCTCCGTCTTTCCTTTTTGAACGGGACGTTTAAAGTTGCCATAAGTCCACGCTAGTGAGAAACTCGAGTATTGCATTCAAAAAATTTGATAATGTCACGTGTGCATTTATTTCATGAACAAACCTTCGGAAATAACGGTTATACTTGTGGAATAAAATTCTTGTCAATGTTTACAACTCTTAAGAATTTACAGTCATATTCCAAGAGGTTTCTCAATATTCGTTCATAAATACATTATTATATAAGTCCGGTGCTTGTTAACTTTAAACCTTTTTGTGTCAACATTTATTTCGATGCATCGCAAAAACACTTCATTACAAAATCATTTTACGGAACTGTAACAAAAGAGTTTATTAGTATGCATCGCAAAAACACTTCATTACAAAATCATTTTACGGAACTGTAACAAAAGAGTTTATTAGTTTATTATTCCTCGCGTGAGCTCTTTAAGCCTTAAATTCAACGAACTTGATCAAATTATGGATTAAACTATTAACTCGACATTTTGTGAGGAATTTTCGTTCCAAATTCTGTGAAACAAAAACATATTTAGTACCAACACTTATTGCCAGGTATCATCTATAACCCGAATAAAAATAGTACTCGCATTAATAATTAAGTTTTATTGTTTAATTAAAAAGCATTAAGTATTGGAATCGCGCAAAAGTTTCAGGAATGGAATATCGACGGTGTTAACGTCTGTTTAATCCGTTCTTGTCGGTCACCCGGTCCAATGTTGTCTCGTTAAAATGTACGATACTACTAGTATTACAAACAAACCCAATAAAACAAATTTGTAACGAAACAACTGGTTTTTATCGATGTCTGAACGCTACGTTATTGATTGTACTAATCTAGGATACGTGCGTTGGCTTGACAAGAATTTCAGAAATTAGAAACTTCATTACTTAAAGTTCATGGACAGATT